>VUQH01051257.1:3513-15525 GCA_015106775.1 Etroplus canarensis | reverse complement strand
GAATACACAGAAGACGAGACTTAAATACAGACACTAACCAATGGACACACGACAGGTGGACAGGGCGGGGGAGACCAAACAGGGACAACCAATGGAGGGAAGACAAGAGGACAGGGGCGTAGCTAAGGTGCACGAGACCGGGGAAACAAAGCAGAGACGAGACAGGCAACCAAATAGGGATACGACCTGACACAGACAGAGACGAAGACCACTAACAAGGGAAACAGGCAAGGCATGGGGTGAAAAAGGAACAAACAGAACTCAAAAACAGGACACAAAACCCTAACTAAAGGGTGGACCATGACAGGATCAGCAATGGGCATAGAGCTCCACTCTGACTTAGACGCCAGCAAGGTGGAGGTGGGGTACTGGTATGGGCTGGAATTAAAGATGTGCTTGTTGGACCTTTTTGAGTTGAAGATGGGCTCAAACTAAACTCCCAAACCTACTACCAGTTTCTAGAAGACACTCTCTTCTTGCAGTGGCGCAAGAAAAAGTCAGGATCTTTCAAGAAGACCATGATTTTTATGCAGGACAATGCTCTATTGCATGCATTGAATTACTCCACTGCGTGGCTAGCCAGTAAAGTCCTTAAAGATGAAAGAATAATAACATGGCCCCCTTCTTCACCTGACCTAAACTCTATTGAGAACTTGTGGGCTCTTCTTAAACATGAGATGCACAGTGAAGGAAAACAGTACACCTCTCTGAACAGTGTCTGGGAGGCTGTGGTTGCTGCTGCACAAAAAGTTGATGGTCAAGAGATCAAGAAACTGACAGACTCCATGAACAGAAGACTTATGACTATTATTAATATTGAAAAGAAAGGTGTCTATAATGGCCACTTATTTTTTTATGTCAGATGTTTTGTTTTGTCAATTTTAAGTTATTATTCTAACTTTAACTGTTGAAAATAAACAAATGAGATGGGAAAATTTTAGTTTTTCATTTAGTTGCCTAATAATTGTGCACACAAAAATATTTTCCCAAGAAAGCCAAAACCTCACTTTTACTTTAGATTTGCACTGTAAATAATAAAATGAATCCTCAAAAATACAACTTGCACACAGTGTAGGCTCTGGACAGCTTGACTTCTGAAATGTTTGTTTGACTAAAATCCCCGGTTGACGACGTTTTGGAGAAGTTGCTGGTTCAATCTGAACGTGTATGAACGAGGCCAAAACTGTCCCGCCAAGCAGTGTTGAACTGAGCTGGGATCAGTAAGATCTGAGATTACAGTTATACCATGAGTGAGCTACATCGTCTGCAAGAATGAGAGCAAACTTTTCACTTTGTGCAGGTTCACATTGGATACCTCCCAAACAAGAGAGTTCTGGGCCTCAGCAAGCTAGCCAGGTGAGTACATTTACTCCATAACTGTCCATAATGTACTCTGTGTGTGTGGGTTTAAGCTGATTATTTAAACTTGTGTGTGTACTACTGTAGGATCTGATCCCACTGACCCCAATACCTTCAGGCTTATCGTACTAATACCCCTTACTAACCCAGCACTGGACACACATGCTGCGATGACAACAGCTAAACCATTCACATGCTTAGACAAAGGCGAAGCTGTTGGCCTGTTGCAGCACGTGCTGCACACTGGGTGGAGCTAATTAAAAACCTTATGTAATTTGGTTTCCATCTTTTTCAAATAATTTTCCCAGTATATTGAAAATACAAAGAAATAATATAAAAAAAAAAGTGTTGCTCAAATTTTCCATAATTATATAAAAAATTTGGATTTGGAATAATAGAACCTGTGTGATATTTTAAAATGTCTGGATTTCACGGAGCAAGTGTGGGTATTTTTTTTAAACTCTTATTCCACATTTCAATCAAAATTTGCTGGCCCAGCTCTTCCTCACATGCACGTTTGTATATCTCTGAAGAGGGGAACATTAGTGTTTAAAAACATATCATAGATGTACCTGAAAAAGTTATTAGTTTTAAGGTTGAATTTTTTATGGAGATGCTCTCAAGATACCACATCATTGGGACTGTATATTATCACTTCTGGTTGGTTCACCTTGTGGGATCCATCTGGCCACAGTTCATGAGAATGGCTGCTCTTCTTACAGTATTGTCAGAAGTTAATTAAACTTGCACACGGTGATCCCCTAATTGGTCTTCCCCCAAACTGTGCTCAAGGTTATGCTTGTGATTTTAGGAACATGTTAGAATCGCTCCTCCTAAGAATGTTGGTCTGGATTGTAATTTTCATATGGTGAATGTTTGCGTGTGCCCCTCTGCCATCTATACGTAAGTGCCATAAGTATACATAAAAGGACACCAAGACTATCTGTTTTTTCCCAGTTTCCTTTTGAATTATACACTTCCTCAATATCCTTGTGAAATTCTAACATTCCTGTAACATATTTCTCTCCCTTTTTGCTTGTTTAACCCCCCGTCCATCTTTATTGCATTGATCCTGGGCTGAACAGAATGGAGCACCTTCACATGCACTGTATACCTCTCCAAAACTCTGCACACATTTTTTTCATCTTATTACTTGTTTGTCCTTACTTATCTTTCTGTAAGTGTTTGGAATTCACATTGTGTCCTAAAAAAGCAATTCAAAAATCCATGCATTTATGCCCCCTTTAGGTTTATTTAGGATATAATAATGACTTGAGCTAAGTTAGGCTGTTGTCCTGGATATGGCTGTTTGTCAGCCTTTTTGGCTTCTCAGTGGATTTTAATTCTCAATAGTTTGTGTAATACACCCAACCAAACTTTCGGTACACGTGACAGTAACCTGTGAATTGTGATGGATCTTGAGCTGGATGAGCTACTATGTCTTTGGCATTCTGATTCTTATGCATCTCCAGGCCGTTGCACACTAACAATACTTCACTTGTAAAATTACTTACAGACAGCACAGATTTGTTGTTTTACTGCCACATGCTGGATGATCACCAAATTCACATCACTGTCATTCCGATGCGGAATGCAGGTGCAGCCTGGGTCTGGCTGTGAGCCAGAAGGGGTCCTGAGGATAATGTGCTCTTAACCATAAAATGGAGGTTTTTGATTTAAAAGTGTGCTGATACAGATGCAGAGCATTACATCTACAAAACACATTGTGTCTTCAGGTTAAAAGAAAAACTGATAAAATGATACAGCACGTCATGTCAGTCTTTGTAATGTTTGCTTCCCTGTCAAGAGTCCTGGGCCCCAGAAGGTTTGAGAGCCCCTGTGCTACTGCTCCTCTACACATGTCACAGTCCATCTGGGTCTCACGTCTGATAACAGAAAAAGGAGGCCCTGTTTGTACTCAGGAATGAACAGTCAAGCTTTCGAATCGATTTCTGAAGTCACAACAAGCAGCCAGCATTGTTCACATCACATCAGGAATAGTGTAATGATTTCTTGGAGCATTCAAAGCAGAAAAGCCTCCCCTGCATCACTGAGCATAATCAGGACTTCTTAAAATTTCCATTTGCACTGACGCCTCCACAGAACTGAGCTGCGGCTTCTTCTCCATAACCTTTTAAGTGGGTTTTCTCCTCTTTCTTTCTGCTGCAGTTCCTTTATGAACGTACAGCGTGTGCTGACAGTCCGCATGCTGCCCGTTTGTTCTTGTGACATTTCTCCGAAGGTGAATGGGGTCAAGTTTGTCCAAAGTGGTTTTGCTCACAGAGAAGAGCAGCAGGTTGAAGGGGAAGACCGGGTCGATTCCACAGATCTGCAGGAACTGAGTCTGCTTCAAAAATTACTGAACGGAGCTGCTTTATTGTGCTCATGTCCATTTGAATGACAGGCTGTGACATGAGCTAGCATTTAAAGGATGGTAGAAGTTAGATCCGTTGGTCACTGATGATTTTCCAGTTCTTTGGGAAGGTGCACAACATTGTACTTGTGTCCTTTCAAGTGTAACCACTTAACTTGCGGCATATTGTGCAAATATGTAATTTTTTAAATGCTTGTTGTATATACTAGCTGGAATTATTTAATGATTAGTACATTTTAATACTAAGCCTGCCTATTTAGTGAACTTGTTAGGGAGGAGCGGTGAGCAAAATCAGCTCATAAACTGCTTATTACCATGTAGAACTTTCATTAAAACGATACTTCTTTGTTCTTCTACTCATCATTCTGTGTTAAACGTTTCATTTTTTGTTTACTGTTTTAATCTTTAGTGCTGCTACAACTCACATTCTCATATGTTCTCCCTAAGGTTGTATTAATTTTTTCCTTCTCCTCGCTGCCCTAGGATTGTTGAAATCTACAGCCGTCGTCTACAAGGTACCAAAGAAACTCCTCCTGTCAAACCAAAATGTATTTTTTATGGAATATTTGAGGTTTACTACAGTTCACTTTTATCTCTGAGGGAAATGTTGTATTTGTTTACTTTGCTGTAATCTGACACCAAGGATCAAAGGAATGTGTGTATAGCCAAAAACCATGCAGGCACCTTTTTCCACACATAAACTTTTTTTTTTTCAGTAACTATAGAACATGCAGCCCTCAGTACACCAGACCATGTTTTCATGCAGTTGCTAGAGCAAGTGATAGGATAAATTGCCTAAACTGTTTATAAAAAGATATAGCATTTTGGATCTGAAAAGTGGACACAGTGCAGAAGTGGCTTTTTTTAATGGCCAGCAGGGGGCGAGTCCTGTGGTAGCCAAAAGAAGGCTGGTTGTATAGAAGTCTATGGGAAGACAGCCCTGCTGTTCACTTAATCTGTGACCTCAGTAAACATTTTACTGATGGGTTTATGGTCTCAAGCCCTGCTTTCAGGTCTTATTGAGAGCAACATGATGTTCATTTTTTAAACTATGGCCCCAGGTAGAATCAAAAAAGAGGATAAAGCCGGGTATGCTATTGGGCCAGCCTACCATGTGACTGACAAGTTGCTGCCATATGAGTGCATTATCCTTGGCTGACACAGCTGGCTTCAAAACAACAAGATGGTGATGGTGAAAATGCTCAGCCTTATGTATATGGTCCCAGATGTTTCTAGTTCTTTCTAACATTTTCTGTAAAAACCACACAGAGGCATTTCCCCTCTGAACTTGGTTGCATTACACATGGTTATATTTAAATCATTGTTCAAAACCCAAAGTGCTCAAAGCATCCAAAATTTCACATTAAAAGAAATATCATCTCCTAAACACTCAGATTAATCTTTTGTCCCTTTAGGGGGTCTTGACCTCTTGACTGGGCCCCAGTTGCCTAAACTACCTGACTTTATGTAGTGCAGTTAAAGCATCAAATGATGCTTACACATGAATGCAGCTGTATAAGGATCAGTAACACAGTAAATGATAATATGCCAGTCAACATCTGTATGAATCCTGATGCTTTTGATACTGATCACTTCTTCCAGCAGTGCCCTTGATCGCTGACTGTTTGCTCTGACTGTGTGTCTGTGTTTGTACTGTGCGTCCACAGTTCAGGAGAGGCTGACCAAACAAATCGCTGTGGCTATTACTGAGGCCCTGCAGCCCACTGGGGTCGGAGTTGTCATCGAGGCAACGTATGTACATGAACCACAAAGTGAAATAATCTTTATTACCATCAGCTTGTGTGCTTTCCTTTGCTCTCTCCTTTTCTTTTTCTCTTCTTGGGCCAGTTTTACTAAAGTTTGTTTCCATTGCCTAAATCTTTAGTGGGAAATCTGCATTTGCAGGAGAACTTGGGAGAAGTGAATAATAATAATGTGATCTGTTTTTTTGTGTAAAATCACTCTAGGATGATGGATGTTGTATATTTCTACTGTTACAAAGACTACACAGTATGAACGGGTCCCATTCCATAGAAGCTGCCATGTTGCACTGCTTTGTTTCTACAGTAGCTCAGAACAGACAAACAGACTTGAATAATAGTTTCTGTGTTTAGTGTTTCTGCTAGCTAGTCTTGAAAATGCATAATGTCTGGCTGCAAAAAACTCAGCTAGGCGTGGGTGAGTGATAAACGCACACATGGGGAGTTTTCTGTCTGTGAAAACGTGGTCTAAACTGTAATCCATATACTATTTGTCACGGTATCTGGACAGAAGTATTGAGTCACACCTTTTAATCTTTGAATTCGTGCTTTATTTGGTTCCAGGGGCTTATAAAAATCAAGCACCTAGACATGCAGTCTGCCAATACAATCATTGGTGAAAGAATGGGCCATTCTAAAGAGCTCACTAAATTCGAGCATGGCACAGTAACAGGATGGCACTATTACAACAAGTCAGTTGGTGAAATTTCTTCACAATTAGCTGTAAGTGGTGTTATTGCAAAGTGAAGGCATTTATAAACCACAAACTCAGTCAAAGAGAGAATGAGAGATGCCTGAGGAATGGAGAAGAAGGGAAGGTTTACAAGATGGTAGTGAGACCTGCTATGATGTATAGTTTGCTGATGGTGGCACTGACAAAAAGACAGGAGGTGGAGCTGGAGGTGGCAGAATTAAAGATGTTGAGATTTTTGCTGGGAGTGACCAGGATGGACAGGATTAGAAATGAGTACATCAGAGGGACAGTTCAGGTTGAGAAGTTTGGAGACAAAGTCAGAGAGGCAAGGATGAGATGGTCTTTACATGTTCAGAGGAGGGATAGTGGATATATTGAACAAAGGATGTTGAAGATGGAGCTGCCAGGCAGGAGGAGAAGAGGAAGACCACAGAGAAGGATGGTGGATGTAGTGAAGGAGACATGCAGAGGGCTGGTGTGAGGGAAGAGGATGCGAGGGATAGGGTGAGATGGAGGCAGATGATCTGCTGAGGCGACCCCTAGCTGGAGCACCCAAACGAAGAAGAAGAAGAAGAAGAAGAAGTGTGTCTGACCTCACAAATGCTCTTCTGGATGAATGGGCAAAAATTCCCACAGACACACTTCAAATTCTTGTAGAAAGCCTTCTTAAAAGAGTGGAACCAACTCCATATTAACACCTTTGGATTTAGAATGGGATATCATAAAAGCTCCTGTAGGTGTAACGTGTAGATGGGTCCATACTTTTGCCCATGGAGTCTCTGATCTGAAGTTAGATCTCCTCCTTTACGTTTCTTTTTGTCTTTGCTCTTGCGTCTTCTTTCGGACTGAATCTCTTTTAGCGCTGCTGCATTATTTTTCTTCTCCTTTGCTTCTCTCTGCAGCCACATGTGCATGGTGATGCGGGGCGTTCAGAAGATGAACAGCAAAACCGTCACCAGCACCATGTTGGGAAATTTCAGGGAAGATCCAAAAACCCGCGATGAGTTTCTGAGGCTCATCAAAAGCTGAGGGGGATGAAGCTCCTCCTCTTCCTCCGCCTGTTGCCTGGGGTTACCTCCACCTACACGGACCAGCTGCCGTGCGACCTGTGTGAGCGTGTGTGTGCGCGTGTGTGTGTTTGTGCGAACGCGTGCGTGCACGTGCGTTTCCATCTCACCAAAGGCAGAGGCAGAGTGTTTACTGTGTTATTGTACTCACCAGATACAGTGAATTGTTACCTCTGTGATTTTAGTGCGAGGCCTCTGACTGACATGTTGTTTGCTTTTAGAAGATGGGACAGACTTTAGTCCTTGTGTCCACGTGTGCTGTGTGTGCTCGTTCTCCAAACATCAGTCACTGGCCTCGGAAAGCGGAAGGAGGGTTTAGGAGAGTAACCGGTCCCTTGCGTTTCTAGATGTCATGAAATATAAACAGTATGTAAACTATCAGACTAATATTCACACTAGCATTTCTTTCTTCATGTATAAAACCGACACAGAGCAGTCCAGATTTTGTTTGCAAGTGCTAAAGATTGCTTTAAATGACGGGAACCACAATCACAAAACGGCAAAAAAGCAAAAGCTCCTATTTTCTTCAGTTAGGAAAAATCTTCAAAAACCTATGCCAGTCCTAATTTTAGGGGTGCAAAGAATTTTCTCATTAAAAGTGGTGCCTAGATCAGGTCAGTGAATTCACAGATAACGTCAACAAACACTGACCAAATTGCTTTAACGAAAGATCAAGCAGGCCAGAGGACTCCATCTTTCTAAAGCCCATTTTAGACGTGGGTTTAAGAGCAACTTAGACATAGCAGTGACTCAGAAACACTCAATGCACGCTAGTGAAGTTAGCCTTAGTTTGGATCTCTTTACTTCTCATTGCCATTGTTGCTAGGAGCAGAGTGTCTATGTGCGAGTGTGTGTGTGTGTATGCTGCCACAGTGCTGCAATGTGTGAGACAGCTGCCCCTTTTCAATGGGAAAGTTCCTTACCTTTCCATTACTGTGACTCTGGAAAAATTCCAGTTAATAAACTTTTCACTATCTATCAAATGTTAAATAAATAAATAAATAAAGTGGAATTCATGACAATAAATTGGTGCTACACGTAGAAATATCCCAATAAATGATGATTTGTTTGGTCAACATGGGTTAAGCAGCAGGTGAGTGAGGCTTCAGTTGATCCATATGAGGAGATCCACTCATCATACAGAGCAAGGAGTAGAAAAACATAGTCTGACATCGAGTGTTTAGAGCAGCCTGAATCCTGAGCTTTTCATTCACAATGACTGCTTGTATATACGCTGGCTTTGGCCAGGGTTAATATGAGCATATAACATTGTAACAGTACAGTACTGTGCAAAAATCTCAAGCAACCCCATGTCGTTATATGTTGCGCAGAAATTGGGAAATAGGTGCAATGAATAATAAATAGAATTACAGTACATGAGGTAAAGATACGACAGAGGAAAAATCCCAACAATCAGATGATCCCCTATGAGCAAGCATTTGGTGACTGTGGGAAGGAAAAATTCCCTTTTAACAGGAAGAGACCTCCGGCAGAACCAGGCTCAGGGAGGGGCAGCCATCTGCCTCCACCGGTTGGGGGTGAGGGGAGAAAGGAGAGCAAAGAGAGGCAGACTATGGGAGAGAGAAGACAACATTTAATGACACAGCAGTAACACATAAATGCATGGGGAGTGAAAAGCGGTTGGTGGAGAAGAAATGCCCAGCACATCATAAGAAGTTTAGTATGACCACCTTTGTTCTTCAACACAGCTTGATATCTCTTACGAAAACTCTCCTGTAATTTATTTAAGACGTCTTCAGGAATAGTACTCGAGGCTTCTTGAAGGACGTTCCAAAGCTCTTCTTTGGGCGTTGGCTGCTTTTTGTTCCATTCTCTGTCAAGATGATCCCATGCTGCTTCAATAAAGTTGAGGTATATTCATCACTCAGTAAAACCCGTTGCCACTGATGTTCAGTCCAGTTCTTGTATGATTTAGCATACTTCAGCCTTTTCTCCCTGCTTCCCTTTCTAAAGAAGGACTTCTTTACAGCCGCTGTTCCATTTAAACCGTCCCTGATGAAGCTTCAGCAAACAGTAGATGGCTCAACTGGAAGGGCCAGATCCATCTCTCAGGTCCTGTGTCGGTTCTTTGCTGGCTTTTTCTTGTTTCTTAAGGACAAGACTTTCAACGACTGTTCATCTGCTGTAGATAATGTTTTAGGCCTGCCACTTCTTCCTTTGTCCCCCACTTGTCTTGTTTCCTCAAGTTTTTTTAAGGACACACCACACACCATGCCAAGATACGCCAAGTGGGGCTGGAGCCAAACCCAGCTGCCATAGGGTGAGAGGCAGGGTAGACCCTAGACAGGTTACTAGTCTCTCATAGGGAATCACCTTGTTGCTGCAAAAATACCATTCTATGCTTGCCAAACTGTTATATTCAAGTTGTCTGTTATGTGTAGACTCAACACTGGTTCATCCCTTGTGTTAGGTGCTTTGTTTCACTTGAATGACGCATAGGTCAGTGTTAAGTGGCTTAACGAACAAGAAACAATCCTCTGAAAGTGGTCAGGTACAAGGACTGGACTGAAAGTGAATAAAAAGCAGCCGACGTCTGAAGAAAACTTCTGAAAAACCTTCAGAAAACCTGGAGAACTACTGCCCAAGACCACTTTAAAAAAGACAAGCAAGTCTGGCTGCTCGGAAACAAAATGTAAAGAAATGAGGGGTGGCTCCAGACCTTTGCACAGCACTGTATATGACAGAAAATAAAAAGAATAACACATTCACTTTAAGGCTGAGGTAGGTGTCATAAAACCCTTTTCAACCTGTTGTCATTTAAAGTGGTCAGAGAAAATTCCTGCACATCATCTGGGCTGTCTCTTCAGGCTTCAAGAATATCTGGTAGTTTTGCTTCATAGCTGATGATGATTTCAGTGTATTGTTTTCAAACGTAATATCCCTGGGTTTCAAACTGTTAGAACAAGCATTCTCTGGGGCCTCTTTTAAACAACTAATTGATTAATTTAAATAACGAGAGGTTAAATATAACAGCTTTAACTGGATGTGGCTTTGAAAATTTGAAATTCATTTGTTTAAAATTTTCACGTTTGATGTTTCTTTATGTATGTATTATGTATCTTTCTGATGGACGGCACTTTAACACTGTGTCACACCTCAAAAACCTAATTTTCAGACTTTACCGTCACAGCTGTCTCATCGGCTGAGGACTTGAATTAAGACTAGTCTTTACCACGAAGTGTGTGTTATTATGGTTGTTGTATTCAAGTCATTTTTATCTCAAACTGCATGGAATATTTGTGATCATCGGCTAAATCCAGACTGCTTCTATAAATTACAACAGTATTCTGATTTTGATCATCATCTTTCAGTGTCGTCGTTGTGTTTGTGGTCCTGCTCCGGGACCTGCCTTCATGTGCCAACTCGCTTCTTGGTTGCAGCAAAGCAAATCTTTTACGAAACAAACTGAAATTCTTCTTTTCCACGAGAGGGAAGTGAAATGTGTGTGTGTGTGTGTGTGTGAGTGTGTGCAGTTTCCATCCCAGTGGGCAAGCAGTGCGGCGACAGGTGTGTGAGTTCACTGGGTTTTGTGTTCAATCATGTAGCATACACACATCTCAATACATCACAAATGTCCCCGGACACTGGGAGGTTTTAACTTGTGCGACACGCTGACTGGGTTTGTGTGTGTGTGTGTGTGTGCGTGTGCGTGCGTGTGTGACGGAAGGAAGATGAGCGCTAACCAACAGCTCTGATGTTTTTGTGGCCTTGTTGAGAAGGACAGCCTGTTCACTGGCCCCTTCGCCATCATTGTCACATTGTGTACTGTGTTCACATCAAAGACTTTTTAATCAAAGAAAATAAATCTGTGTGTGACAGCGATCCCTGCCTCTTTATTCATGGCACGCACTGCTGACATGCAAGTTCACTTCAAGTAAAGCTTTCGATGCTTTCCTGCAATGGGAACTCCTTCTGTTGTGTTGTAGAGCAATGCAAGTGTTTTAAGCAGCTATAACCAATGTTTTACTGTATAAATGTAACAAAATGATAGTTATAGCACTGTGCTCCAACAGAGGTTTACAGTTAGGTCCATAAGTTTTGGGATGATGACGCATGTTTTATAAGTTTTTTCCTCTGTACACCACCACAGTGGATTTTAAATCAGTCATAATGTGATTGAAGGGAAGACTTTTCAGCTTTAACTCAAGGGGGGTTTGACAAAAGGAGTTTTTAGGAGTTGCAGACAGCTTTATACATAGTCCTCCATTTTCAGAGACTCAAAAGTAATAGGACAAACTTACATAATTTTAAATATAAGGATTGTTTATAATCCGTCCGTCCGTCCATCCACCGTCTACCGCTTTTCCAGGGGGCCAGGTCGCAGAGGCAGCAGTTCGAGCAGAGAAGCCCGGACATTCCTCTCTCCAGCCAGCTCTTCAGGGAGGACACCATGGCGTCCCCAGGCCAGGTGGGAGACATAGCCTCTCCAGCGTGTCCTGGGTCTTCCTCAGGGTCTCCTCCCAGAGGGACATGCCCAAAACACCTCCAGTGAGAGGCGTCCAGGAGGCATCCTGATCAGATGCCCGAACCACCTCAACTGGCTCCTTTCGATGTGGAGGAGCAGCGGCTCTACTCTGAGCCTCTCCCGGATGAGTTCCTCACCCTGTCTCTAAGGGTGAGTCCAGCAACCCTGCGGAGAAAGCTAATTTCACCTGTTTGTGTTCGCAATCACATTCTTTCGGTCATTACCCAAAGTTCATGACCATAGGTGAGGGTAGGAGCGTAGATCGACTGGTA
>VUQH01051255.1:0-13875 GCA_015106775.1 Etroplus canarensis | reverse complement strand
CCGGAAGGGGTCCGACTGAGCCAAGGGCGCCAGGCCCTGCCAAGCAGCCGCCGGGAGTGAGCCAGTACATACCCGAGCACCCGGCCCCGGACACCAAGAACCACCAATGCACCAACATTAGCCACTGGCAGGGAGTGTGGTAGGGGGAGATAGGCCCCCACACCTGAGGGGGCCTGAGGTGTTCCCAGAGAGATGTGGAGTCTAAGACCCAACCTGACACATAAACATAGACAAACAGGCATACACAGACACAAACATGCATTTCCAAAAAAAGTAATTAATTAAATATTAATCAATGCTTTTATCCGCCTCCACCCAGAGGGACGTGCCAGCTCAAGTGAGAGGTGTCCAGGAGGCATCCCAATAAGATGCCCGGACCACCTCAACTGGCTCCTTCCGATGTTTCAGAGCAGCTGCTCTACTTTGAGCCCCTCCCAGAGGACCGAGTTCCTCACCCTGTCTTTAAGGGTGAGCCCAGCAACCCTGCAGAGAGAGCTCATTTCGGCCGCTTGTATTCGCAATCTCATTCTTTTGGTCATTACCCAAAATTCATGACCACAGGTGAGGGTAGGAACGTTGATAGACCGGTAAATCGAAAGCTTTGCCTTAGACATCAGCTCCCTCTTCACCACAACAGACCAGTACAATGTCCACATCGCTGCAGACGCTCCCTCGATGCGTCTATCAGTAAGACCCCGAAACACCTGAACTCCTCCACTTGGGGCAGGACCTCGTCCCCAACAGGGAGAGGGCAATACACTCTTTTATTAATGTATTAATAGCAAGTCAGCATATGCTTAATGTTCTGATTGGGGGCTGAGCCCCCCCGCCCCCCCCTAAATATCTGATCCTAGAATCGCCCCTGAGGAGGCCCATAATGCACTAGGACACCTAAACAACTGAAGGTTTGTGCATAATAATTAAAAACCCTTAAAAAAGAATGCCTGGCTGTATTTAAAGTTAAAATGCCACATGCACATGTGCGCAAAAGAATGGCAAACACGGTGTGTATAAATACTTGTATTCGGCTTGCTTTTTCTCAAGCCTCCAAAAGGTTGTGATAGAAAATAAGCTGATTCAGCTGAGCAATGCGTGAGTGAGCTTCTGTCAGTGGGCTTGGTCTCACCGGGGGTGGGGTCGGGCTCTACCTGCTCCTGTGTACCTGGGCCAGCAGGGACAGCTCCCCCTTGACGCCTCCTCCCGGCGGGGCTGAGCTCTCCGCTGAACCGACGACAGCGCTCACACAGGCGGCGCAGCCAGCAGCCGCTGCGGGTCGGGGAGAGAAGGCGAAAGAAGCACGGCTTGCCTGTCTGTGTGTGTGTGTGTGTGTGTGTGTGAGTGAAAGAGAAAACTCCCGAGCAGGTGAGCTCTCTGTTGTTATTTTTTTTAAGCTTTCTCTCAGGAAACGGCTGGGTGAAATCCAAGCCGGCAGTGTACAGTACAGTGCTGAGCAGGGCGAGTTTCTGCCGCTCTCTGTGCTGAGTAGCGAGTTTGTATGAACTTTGTCTTATTGCTGTAGCCATGTGTCTTCATGGTGCTGCTGTAATATTCCACTTTTCTTCTCTTTCATGGCATGGATGATTCATCCATGTTCAGTGCTACTTTGTTAGGTTTATGCAGGGGAATTAAGAGAAGCTGTTACTGATTGGTCTTGTAAATAAATATAGCCACATACTAGTCCACTACAACTTTAAGCCTATAAATTGGGTTTAGTTGTGTTTTTTCCCTTTAATGTTTGGTGATCTAAAGCAGCAAAGGTGACATGGCAAGTGCAGCAAATGCGTGGACACCTTATATCTGAGTTTATTCTGGGCACGCTGTGTAAAGCATGCTCAGAATAAACTAGTTAAACTTTAGAAATGAACAATGTGTCTCACACACACACTGGCCACTCCATTAATTACACCTTGCTAGAACTGCCTTCATTCCTCATGCTGGGAACATTCCTCTGAGATTTTGGTCCATGTTGACATGATAGCTTCACACAGTTGCACATCCATGAAGCAAATTTCCCACTCCTCCACATCCAAACGGTGCTCTGCTGGACTGAGATCTGCTGGCTGTGGAGGTCATATGAATATAGTGAACTTACTAGATGATCTGAGCTTTGTGACAGGGTGTGTTATCCTGCTGGAAGCACCCATCAGAAGGTGGGTACACTGTAGTCACTGAGGGATGGGCAACAAAACTCAGGTAGGATGTAGTGTTTAAATGATGCTTAATTGGTACTGAAGGGTGCAAGAAATTATCCCCCGCACTATCAGACCACCACCAACAGCCTGAACCGTTGATACGAGGCAGGACGGATCTGTCAGGGTTCTGAGCTGTGGTGTGAAGAACCAGAATGCAGGACTCCATGGCAGAGAGGTTAAACAAAAAGTAAGCTTTAATACGCAGTTAAAAAGTTAATCAGAATAATCAAAGTTCATGAAATACTAAATTAACATCGAGCATGGGGAGCGTAGAAGACAAGACTTGGTATGATGTGGCCTGACACAAAGAAACCCAAACTAGACCAGACGACAACAGCAGGGTTATAAATACACAAGACTAATGACAAACTGGCAACAGGTAGGAAGGGAGAGCAGGTGATACCAATCAAGGGCAGGAAGCAAAACTAGATACGATGGATAAGACAAGACTAGTTACAAAAGTGAAGTGAGTTTCTGTTGCTTTCCTATCAGTTTAAAGCAGTCTGGTCATTATTCTCTGACTTCTGGATATATTTTTTTTTCAGACCCATTCTCTGCAAACCCTAGATAGGTGTGTGCAGGGAAATCCCAATATATCAGGAATTTCTGAAATAATCAGACCAGCCCACCTGAAAGCAGCAACCATTATTCAAAAGTCACTTAAATCACCTTTCTTCCCCACCCTTGTGCTCAGTTTGAACGTCAGCAGGTCGTTTTGACCTTGTCTACACACCTAAATGTGTTGAGTTGTTGCCATGTGACTGTCTGAGTAGATATTTGCATTAATGAGCAGCTGAACGGGTCTACCTGACGAAGGGACCAGTGAGTGTATATTGCATCTTTTTAGTCAAAGTAACTGTAAGAATTCTTTGAAAAGAATGTTTTTGAGGGAAAACAACTGATTGCAAGACAAACTGAAGGTTAGAAAGGGGAATACAGAACCATGAACGACTGCTTTCAGAAAGGAAAGAAAATGAATAAGGAGAAAGTAAGCTTCCATTTTAAAACTTTAGAAGTCAATTAACTGTTTACACAGATTTATATACCAACATTCATCTCACATTGTGACAACTTTGACTACCTTTGGGGACAGAAGCAAGTTCCCATAATGAAAGTAATAAAAAAAAAATGGCAGTAAGGTGAAAATGGGGTTAGGTTAAGATTTAACCAGTAGTATTTAGCATTGAGTGGAAGAATAGCCATTGAGTGATCATGTATCAAGGGTCTTTAAAATTTCTACATGTCCTATGAAACAGTGAGGCAGTCCAAAGGCTTCTGTACTGGGGTGTGGTAACCCAGCTTGGACAAACTAACCACAGGACTGTAGTGCACTATAGTAGTAGAACAGGTAGTAACAATAGTTGCTGTCATAGCAACAGAAAAAATGCATTTATATTTTTCTTTCACTGTACTGGGAAATATTTTTGAGCATATTTGAATGTTGTAGGGGTTGTGTCCCCTCCATTATATATTATGATTATAGACTTGGTTGAATATAAGCCTGCGTGTCTTGTGGTACAGTGGATGTGTGGACCTGCTCTCTCACTGACACCAGTTAGTCGCTAATGGCTGGGAGGCAGATTTCTGACACTACTGCACACATTCCTACCAGATTAACCAGCAGCTCAGATTAATGGAGGACAGAGCTCAGATTCTAAATCTAAAATGCTACGAGTGATAGCAGATCTTTGTTCCACTTGGGAAAAAAAGACATTGTTTCAAGAACTTGACCAACATATTCTTGATACTGACCCCATGACAGACTTAAGTGTATCAGCAGAAACATGCAGAGAAAGATCATTTAAAATGGTAACATGACCTAATTTGTCCAATGTTTATAATACTGTAGGCACTGTCGTGAAGCTGTGGAGGTGTTCTTTTTCTTGTTGTGATTTGAGTTTTAGTTCTTTTGAAACTAATGTGTTCTGGTTCTATTGTTATTTAGCATCTCCAGTGTTTCCCTGTCTTTTCTTCTCCCTGTTTTATTGATTAGAGTCTGTACTGCACTTTTCTGTGTTTAGCATTTTTGGATATTTCCTGTTTTACTGTGATAGTTGGCTTCCTCATATTTCAGTTTTTACTTCCTGTTTATCTGATTTTCAGTCGGGGACTAGCTGGGGTGAAGACGATCGGGACCTGGAGTGTACAGTATATAGTCCTGTCTCTCCCTTTGCCAGATTGTACTGTTGTTCTGTTTCTGCTTTGTGGGATTTTTTATGCTGCTGACTCTTTGCTTCAGCCAAATAAAAGCACATTATTTGTTTGAATGTTCTGTATGAGCTGTGCTCGGTGCATCTTCACACTTTTTGAATGTGGATTGTTGCAGCTTGGTTTGGTCTTGCATGTAGTTGATGCTGTCTTTATGACAGTTTTAATGACAATGCTGCTGCTAACACCGACTTTTGGTGTGTGTTTCTGTGGGCCATATTCATTATGATGTTGGGATTATAAAATGTTTAGTGGCCTTTTGTCCTGTTGGCTGGTGTTCTATGGTAGTGAGTGCAAAGGCAAGGTTAGTGCAAGTTTCTGTTTTTTAAAAAAGTCTCATAATCTCTCTTTCTCAATTGTTATTTCATTTGCTTGGTCCACATAAGTGTGTTAATAGTAACCTAAATGTTAAAGAGACAGGTGAGGGGTTGGTGTGGGTTGTATGTATTATGTATGATCCGATTGCTTCCATTTTCAGTGTAACTCCAACATATATATATATATATATCATCAGAATTGTTTTACTCTCTTTTTTTCACCGGCTTGTCGTGGTATCTAGATGTGTTTTGAGGTGCAGGTTCCCATGGCCCTTATAGGCTTAGTGTAGCTTTAATCAGCTCAGGACTTGGCCTCTCACCCCACTGCCTTTTACAGCTCTAACCCTTCTAAGTGTTAAGAGGGTCCACGAGCCATGCAGACCCCTAGTGGTAGACCAAGCCTTGTGAGAGAGAGGCCCTGTTTGTAGGCTATTTCGCCTTGTGATAAAAAAAAATAGTTTTATGACATTTTGTTATCAAATGTGTTATTTATGCTGTGCTAAATTTCAGGTGTGAGTGCTCAATAGTCGCTAAGGTAGAGACACCTATATTCTTGCTAGCATGTCAGTTCTCATGTTTGTGCTGCTGTTTAAGGAGTAGATTTACAGTTAACGTCTGTCAGTTTTGGGACGATGACACCTTTTTTTGTAATTTTGCCCCTGCGCACACCACGACAGTGAATTTTAAATAAAACAGCTAAAAGGTGATTGAAGTGCAGATTTTCAGCTTAAATTCAAGGGGTTTATCAAAACCCAGCAAACATGGATGAACCCAAACTTCATCTCCTGGGTCAAACCTGGTTGTGGTACAACTGCAAAAACTGAACTGTAGACGCACAGATGTTGACATTGTTTCAACATAGAATAGAGGTCGAGTCAGTCCGCCTCTTACAAAGTAAGAAATGTAGGTCAGATTATTGCAGTGACGGAATGCTTTTTTTCTTTTTAAGCGACAGCTAATCTTGTTAGTGCACGGTTGTGAACAGACGTCCACACAGCGTTTTCTCCACGTACACAGACTACTCTTACCATAACCTCTCTCTCTCTTTTTTAAATTGAACATTTTTTAAGCAATTCACAGCTATGCACAGCTAAATTTGTCTCATTTGTTGCATGCAGAACTGAAAATATTGGACTGTTAGAATTATTGCACCTCTGTCCCCAATGTCAGGATTATAACCCCCAGTGTGCTACAATCAAAGTGTGAAATCATGTAACTCTTTAGAAAAAGAAGTGGGCTTCAAAGATGGATGTCACAAGTTCAAACCACCTAAGGGGGATAGTGGGTGTTTATCTCCTCATTACTTCTATCAAGAGTGTTTTGTTTATTTGGCTTAATCTAATCAGTAAACAGAAAGTAGAAAACAATTCTTGAACACCAACTTGTTCTTGCTCCAAAGTGTGACAGTAACATCAGCAACTACAGTACCTCCATCTGACATGGAGGGAACATCCAGGACGTCGGTTCAACTTTCATTTTAGAACTATTTTTTCAGCCATGGCTAAATGTCAATAAAAAACCCACCAGGTAGCATTTATTCAGTGCCAAAATGTTTGAAATAACTGTTTAGGAATTACAGCAATTTTTATACACAGTCCCACATTTTAGAGGCTTGAAAGTAATTGGACAATCAATAAACAACAATTAAAAAAAGAAAAAGTAATTGGACAATCAACTGGCAAGCATTTTAATGGCCACATGAGGCCTGTTCCCTCGTTACTCCATCACAAATAAAGTATTCCAAGTATTGAACTTGCATTTTGTAGCTATTCATTGAAACTCTCAATATGAGGTCCAAGGAGATGTTGATACAATTGAAGGAGGCTATTAAACTGAAAAATTAAAATAGACCTATCAGTGAGGTAGCAAAAGCAATTAAGCAATTTCCCCCCTGGGATTAATAAAGGATTCTGATTTTGAAAAACTTTGAGTGGCCAAAAACAACAGTCTGTATAACTGTTAAAAAGAATGAAGGTAATGGCCAGCTCAGCAACACCAAAAGGCTTGTAGAATGATGTTTGCAGAATTCTTTTGGTTAAGAAAAAATCCCTTCATGATTTCTAGCCAAGTCAAGAACACTCTCAAAGAGGTAGGTGCGTCGTTGTCAAAATCTGCAATCAAAAGACGTCTTAATAAATGTACATACAGAGTGCAAACTACTGGCCATACTAAAGAGCTGGAAGGACAGACTAGACTTTGCAAAAAGTTCTAGAAAAAAAATCTTTGGACAGATGACACCAAGATGAACTTGTACCAGAATAATGGGAAGCGAAAAGTATAGAGAAGGACAGGAATAGCTCATGATTCAAAGCATACATTGCATGGTATTGCATGGGCATGTATGGCTGCCAGTGGAAACGGGTCACTAATGTTTGTTTATGATATGACTATGATAGACATCGCAGGAGGAATTCTGAATGCTGCAAAACTGTGTTTCCCAGTGGAAATGGATAATGAGCCAAAGCATACTGCAAAAGCAGCCCAAGAGTTTCTTGAAGCAGAGAAATGAGACATTCTTCAATGGCCAGGTCAGTCACCTGATCTCACCCAACAGAGCAGCTTTTCAGTTACTGAAGGCAAAACTGAAGACAGAAAGAACCACAGACGAGCAGCAACTGAAGGCAGCTGAGGTACAGACCTGGCAGAGCATCTCAAGGGAGGAAACACAGCTGTTGGTAATGTCCATTGGCTCTGAACGTCAGGCAGTCAATGACTAGAAAGGATTTCCATGAAATTACTACAACAACAATCCTTACTTTTAAAACTATGTTAAGTTGTCCCATTACTTTTAAACCTTTGAAAATGGGGGACTATGTATAAAATTGGTTCCTAAACAGTTAATGTGATTCTTTTGTCAAACTCATTGAATTAAAGCTGAAAGTCTGCAATTACATTTCAACTGTTTGGTTTAAAATCCACTGTGGTGGTATACAGAGGCAAAATCACCTAAAAAACTGTCTGTTGATAAAGAAATGCATAGCCACTGGATACATGGTTCCTATATGTTCTTTTAGCTCTGTTTAAGTTCTCGCTACATTTGACCATTGAAAACTTCCTCTATATAATTAACAACTGTCTTAATAGTCAAATACTTTGGCACAGCCCTAGTTAATGCATAAAAGATCTTACGCATGGCTCATTTAACAAAGCAGGGTTATTATTTCAGGTGAGGTGGAGCTGAATGTCAGTATGACCAAGTAAGGACATGATTGTGCAAGTAAGACAATCACAACAAGTGTCAAAATGAACAAATATCTGTCAGAGATAAATCAAAGACTGCTGGTTTGCCACAGCTTTGCTCACTCAAAAACCTTAAAAATGGCAAAGAGCCAGTAGACCAAGGAACGCAAGTCATTTGCTAGGTGAAGAAAAAAACACTTCATGACTGCACAACAAGAAGAATGACCTCCAGGATGTTTTCTTGTTGACAATTCATCTCCAGAACCTCTATAGAAGATATCCATTGGTTAACTTAAAAACAACAAATCCATGTTGCAATTTACAAAAGCATACAAAACACCGGGGTTGTACAACAGAGTTCAACAGACTGAAAACCTCTGGAAAAAATTTAGAAAGCATAAAAATAAAAAAAAAAATATAAGGAGCTTTGGACTTTGATGCACAGACTCTAGGTCAGTCGGCACGGGCGACACTGATGACAGGGGCACAGACGCCGGTTCAGGTACAGGTACAGGTTAGTTAGCTGCCCACAAACAGGAAACTCAGACTTAAAGGAGGCTGGTGGCACACAACTAAACTCAGAGGGAGCTGAAGCTGAGGGCAGCAACACAAAAGCTGACACTAGGGGCCCTGACCAAAAATTGCAGAAGAAGGAGGCTATCACAAAAACTAGAGAGGACCCTGTCATGGAAGCTAGAAACTACAAAAGAGTGCCCCAACACTGGAACTAGGAAAGTGGGCCTTGACACTGGAGCTAATTCTGGGGTCCTGCCAGGAAAAACAGAAGGCTCGGACTGCTCCTGCAGCTTGGCCCCAAAAGGCACCGAGGATGCAGGCTCAGGGAACACTGGAGGCTCTGGGACCAGCTCCAGGGCAGAAGACTCCACCTCCAATGGTTGCTGCAACATGGTGTTTTCCCGGTAATGCTGCTCTGTTGTTCCTTTGGGCCAGATAGCGATGCCTCCACCAGGCTTGGCTGAGTTGCCCCACCAGCAGAAGGGCCAGGCTGGTGAGGCAGGTTGTGCGGCTGGCCTGCAGCTGTGGCTGAGGAGTGGAGCTGGGTTGGGGTGAAGGCACTTGGGCGGATGAATAATAGTGGCAAGTTGTGTTAACAAAGTCCCACAACCACTCAGGTAACCATTCATAAAGCCTAGGTGTAGAGGTAACTATCCTCTGTACTCTGAATGACAAAGCTTCTTCATATTCATCACAGAGTCCAGCCAAATACATTCTATACAGACTCATGTGGAAGTGGGTAATAAATCACTTCTGGAAAGAAAATAATTTGCTAAAGAATTGTTTTTACTTAAAAATGAATAGGAAAGTATACTCACAACCTCTACTTGTGTTTTTCTCGCTTTTGCTCTTTATGACACAAATATTTGGTATTTGTTACACTTCGAAGTAGGTGAATGTAAACTGCACTTGAAAGAACAAGACAGAACTTTTCAATCACTGCAATCAGTGCAAATTACCTCTCAGGATGTAGCACAACACTGTGCCTTGGTAATGATGTCTTTTTCCGTTTTCTTTGCACACAAACACTGGAAATAGCATGAATTGCATCACCACTTAGCTTGTGAATAACAGGAAGTGTAATTTGCTTATGAGTAATACTGGAAAAATCTGTCAAACATCCAGCCTACGTAGCTTTTAAATAGGCAGTAAACTTTACTATTATTTTATAGTAAAATCTTCATATGAAGATTGGCTTGATTACAAAACAGACAGAGCTTTGATCTCTGAGACAACCACCATGTCTTTGATATCTGCTACAAGATACACTATTTGGAAAATCAAAGTACTGGGCCACTCCTCTTGATCATTAAATTCATGTATTTTATTCAGTCCCATTGCCACAGGTGCATAAAATCAAGAACCTAGCCATGCTGTCTGCCTTTGCAAACATTTGTGAAAAAGCTCACTGATTCAAGCATGGTACTGTACTGTACTGTAACAAGTCAGATGATGAAATTTCTTCCCTCTTAAATATTCCACAGTCAACTGTAAGGAATCACAGCTACTCAACCACAAAGTGTCAGACCATGTAAAGTTACAGAACGGCGTTGCCAAGTGCTGAGATGCATAGTGCATAAAAGTCACCAATGTTCTGCTAACTTAGTAAATACAGAGTTCCAAATATTTTCTGGGATTAACCTCAGTGCAAAAAAACTCTGTGTCGGAAACTTCATGGCATGAGTTTTCACAGCCGAGCAGCTGCATTGCTGTCATGGTCTCAGCTGTGGAGGAAGACTCACAGGCAGATAGCGTAACACAAGACATGAGACATCTTTAATTGCTGATAAAGTAACACAGAACAAAACCCAAAGTCCAAAAATCCAAAACAAAGAATAGAAAGCTAGAAATTTGGAATATAGATTTCAAAGAAGCACACAGCTAAAGAGGAGGGGGGAGACAAGGAGCAAAGGAATGACAGGACTATATACACAGAGACTAATGTCAAATGAGGAACAGGAGGAAGAGCATCACAGGTGGCAACAATTAAGGGAATAGCAACAGAAAATAAAACTGGACACAAGACATGCGACTTAGACAACTTGCAAAATAAAACAGGAAGTGATAAAAAAATCATAACTGAAAATGTAGACGCAAGACTGAGCTCAATGAAGGGATAAGAACAGGAAGATAACGCTGAGGAGACATAAGACTAATAAAAGTCAAAAGACAGAGACTTGAACCAAAATACAACTAGAACAGAAGCTCAAAACTCCCAACTGATGGATTAACAATAAACAATGCTTAAAATGAATAAATACTGAAATCATTATTAAAATTATACTAGAACACAACTAGAACATAAAATCCTAGGACTATGACACATGCAAGCCTTACATCAGTGGTGTATGCAGGCCACTGCTGGACTCTGGAATAGTGGCAACCGTTTCTGTGCGATAGTGACTCACGCTTCTCTATCTGCCAGTCTGATGGATGTTTCTGGGTTTGGCGAATGCTGCTTTCACATGCATACCTGTTTGACTGCACTGTGCCAACTGTAAGGTTTGGTGGAGGAGGGGCAATGCTGTGGGGTTCTTTTTCTGGGGTGGCCCAGGTCCCTTAGTACCAGTGAAGGGAAATCTTAATGCCAAGACATTTTGCACAACTCTATGCTGCCAACTTTGTCCCTTTCCAGCATGACTGTGCCCCAGTGCAAAAAGGAGAATCTGTGTTTTGATGAGTTTGGTGGAAGAAATTGACTGGCCTACACAGAACCCTGACCTCAACTCTACTGGACACCTTTGGAATGAACTTGAAAAGAGATTGTAAACCAGGTCCCCTCATCCAACATCAGTGTCTGACCTCACAAATGCGCTTCTGGATGAATGGGTAAAAATTTCCACAGGGACACTCCAAAATCTTTTAGAAAGTCTTCCAAGAAGAGTTTATAATGAATGTTACTATTTCTTTTTCAGAAATGTCAGTTTACTCAAATGCTTTTGAGGTGAATTCATATCATATGATTCCAGTTATCAGCCAACTGATGTAACTAATAGAAATAATTAATAATTACATAATGATGACATGTGCATTCCTGAAGAGTAGGAAACAGCCCACAAGAACTCATTAGATGAGCTGTTTTGTGCTTTTAGCTACAGGGTTAACAAGAGTTAAAGTTGGAAAACATTTGATCTCGCTTTTATTACAGCCAGAGGAGAAAGCCCCTTCTTTTGCATGTTTGTGTCTGTTAAATGAATGGAGCAAATGTTTCTCTATAATTTAAAAAAATGTTTTTTCTGCAGTTTTCTGCCTGTCTGACAGTAGACTTTAATGAGGCACATAGGAAGCAATGGAAGAGGAAATGGGTATGATAAGTGACAAAATTTGGTATTGGATCTAAACTGTGGGCATTTCAGTGATGTCCCATGTGCTGTTGAATACTTGGGTGCACTGTATGTACTCTCAGAATTACTCACATGTCATTTTCCATTACCTGCAATAGCTTTATGTTATTTTAGTCAGCATTAGCACATTAAGTGGCATTTTGTACAGGAATTTCATGCATTATGTCTATCGGTGTTTGGAGGTACTTTTGTACATGACATCCTATCATTTCTACCATTTCCCATCATGTGTTACTTTACACCAACAGCTCCTTCTTTTAGGAATGCTGAAATAGTACACGGGATAAGTAATCATGACATAAAGCATTGTCAGGTAACATTGCTGCACTTTAGTTTAAAAATATCCTTGAACTGTGCACTGCAGCACTGCCTGGTTAATCTGTATTTAGAGGCCCTGCTCCACAGGAGTTAATCCTGAACCACAACCTCACAGTTGTCCTGTTCATCTCCACCTTGCGCCGACTAATTCTCTGCCTTTCTAGTCCAAACACGAATCAGACAACTGTGTTGGTTGCTGTGTCTGCACTGAATTTAATCATCTAAGGAGCTCCTCACTGGCTACTGTTTGGTCATGCCCTTGCATGAGTTCTTTTCAGCCCTGTGGGCATGCCCCTTTGAGTTTAGATCAATTTATATCATAAAACATTTAAGACCTTGGATGGCAAAGCTAGCTACAGGCGATTTGATGTAGAGTGTGGTTTGATTGCATAGAGAACATAAGAAAGGCAAAAATAAACTGCTGTGGTTGTGTTATGAAGATGAATGCACATTCACACTCCCCATTGTATATCTTTGTTTACATAGGTGGTGTGGAATAAAGGTAAGCCCAGCAGTAGATGTATTAGGTGTGTTTTTATTTGATGTCTGTGTCAATAGCAGTGAAATGTGCAGTGCATCTAACTGTGGGAGCTTTACCTGCATTTATGAAAACCTGAAATGGAAAAATAGCTTTGATTGTAATCTTCTCTTTATTGTAAGATGGCAGCAGAAATGAGCTAACCATCCAGACGGTATTATGAGATTTCTCTTGGCTCCGGAGGAAATGATCTGGTGATGTATGCAATGGATTTGAAAGTTGTTTGAAGGCAAGTTTGTTTTGTTGTTGTTGTTTTGAAAAGCATGGTTTAACTTGATCCTTTTATTTGGAGATGCTTTCTGTGAGTGTTTGGTTTCACAGTTGTTTTAATATGTTGAATTTAAGAGAAAAAAGTGAGACGGAAACAATAAGGGCTTGAAGGACTTTAGCAAACACCAGAAGCATAGGTCTACAGCCATTTAGTGATAACCTTGTCTCATTATTCTATTATGCATTCATGGCCTCTATCAGTGATCGTATTGAGGCGTAAATCATGTGCTGGGCAATTTAATGCTTTAAGTTGGCTTTAGAGCTGAAATTGTTAATGCGCCTCCAGATGTATGTTAATAGAAAAACCCAGTGATTGTGTGATTATAATTATCATGCTGATTCTTTAAGAGGAGAGTTAATGGTTTCATTTCAGCTCTCAAGTGTTTTATATATTATCAGTTAATAGTCATCTTCTCTGGGTTGAAGAGTAATAAACGGGCTGACTACTGATTAAAGAGCCACATTACAACCCATTAAAAAGCCCAGGCTTGCTTCACACAGTTTTGCTATAAATTGAGTGGTTTTCATAGAACTGTGAAGTATGTTGCATTTTAAAATCTGTTTGCCTAGAAGATGAGCTGCAAGCAACATCATAACAACTGTGCAATTTAGATTTAATTTAGTCTGAGCAGACAGTCATTGTAGCATTAAGGTGTGTTAAAGTCATTTATGACTGGTCTAACTAATATTTAGGAATTCAATGCAAAATTGAACAGTAGGAGAGAATCAGTGTTCAGAGTGAAATGGTCCCATTCAGAGTTTTAAAATAAAGAGAAGACTAGCATTTTTGGGACCTGCACAAAATTAACTTGTGTAATTTTGCATGAAGACTCTGTAATATTCTCAGTTTAATCACTGAATTCTTGCATTTTTAACTTTACATATACTCACCAGCCATTTCATTAGGTATATCTATTCACCTGCTTGTTAATGCAAATATTTAATCAGTCAGTTTTATGGCAGCAACTAAGTGGAATTTAGATAGGTTCAAA
>VUQH01051244.1:0-14682 GCA_015106775.1 Etroplus canarensis | reverse complement strand
GAAGCTAGAGAAGTACCAAGGGCCTCAGAGAAGAGCTCGAGAAGATGTGGAGGGTGAAGGTAACAGTGGTCCCAGTGGTAATCGGAGCACTAGGTGCAGTGACTCCCAAGCTAGGCGAGTGGCTCCGGCAGATCCCAGGTACAACATCCGAGATCTCTGTCCACAAGAGCGCAGTCCTAGGAACAGCTAAGATACTGCGCAGGACCCTCAAGCTCCCAGGCCTCTGGTAGAGGACCCAAGCTTGAAGGCTAGATCACCTGCAAGGGCAAGAGGGGAATTTTATATATATATATATATATATATATATATATATATATATATATATATATATACATGTTCTCTATATATCAATCATCCGCTCATCTTTTTATGTGAACGTGTTTCTTGAAATATAGAATCACATGTACAATCATGGGATTTTAATCTTAGCCAGAGTAACACTCAATAGTAACTTTTTTTTAATGGTTAATAATATATCTTCGGTCCAAACTTGATTCAAAATCTCAGTATGCTCATAAAAATGAGCCCAGCTGCAGCTCTCTACTGCAGAGGCTTTCCACAAGGAAATAGCAGCATGACACAGCAGCAATATGAAAAATAGAACCCAAGTTTGTTACAGCCAACTGTGGCAATGGCCCATTAATGCATACCCTGCAAGCATTAATTCTTGTTACATATCCAACTCCAAAGGACTTTTATTCCTTCAGACCTCACCAAATATGTTTATGTTGTTTCTATTCTGACCCTTCCTTACATTGTTCTCAAATTTTGCTTTAATATCACAAAAGCAAATCATTGCTATTACCTTGCGAACAGATACAATTTCTCCAACCTGTACTGCATGCACTTTCAATTACTGTTTTAGCCCCTACAAGATTGTTTCATGTACACTAAACAAATCCTTCGGCTTTGGATATTTATGGTTCATAGAAATTTGAACTGATGTTTATTCTCAACCAAATTGCTAAACATAACTCAAAGTGGCATATCTAGGTCTGTCTGCTAGGATATTCTAAAGCAGGGATTATATGAGCCGTGTACTATTTGTCCCACACAGAAAACACCTCAAAGGCTGCCAAGCATGTGTGACTTGCCAGGCTAGACACATATTTAGCCTTCTCTGTATGCATGCATACAACCTCATATGCTGTGCCATGACTGCCAAGTTTGAGTGTCCCTGATTCAATTCACTTTCTTCCCCATCTCCCTTCATGCCTATTTCATGCCCCCTCCAATTAAAAATGCACCACGTTGACTTGTAAAAGGAAGGTGGGAATGGAGGTTAGGGCTTTTCAAAGATCCCTCTCAATTATTCAAAGACAAGTTTGATTCAGAAAATGGAGGATGATTAATAAGTTATGTGGAAGTTTTCGGGGGTTTGGGTAGCAAATGTAGTGCAGGATGTTCTGACAAAACTTGGAGAAGCGTCAACCAAAAAGGCATGTTTGTTATAAATTAGGCTCGACAAGTTTTGACTTCTAGAGTCAGCTTCATACATTGAAAGTCTTTGTTCTTTTTGTGTGATATAAGTGTGATGTCTTGAGTTGATTCAAAAAAGGTTTGTAATTGTTCAGTTTTCTGTTTAGGAAAAATGTGTAGTTTGCACAATCCTGAATAACATAGTCTTTGAATTTGTATTTCAAATTTGTATTTGTTTCTGAATACCCACTGGGTCCATATTGTTCCATTTTCATTCCTTCCAAACTGTTCATTTTGCCATCAGATATTACCATTCAAATGATATTGGCATCACATTGAAGGGAAAGTACATCAAGGCTTTATTCTGTCCTGCTGGTTGGAGAGCAGATAGACCAAAACATATCGCTGCAGAGGGAGATGGTGCAAGAGTGCGTAAAACGACAAGGAGCTCGAGACAGAGAGAGAGAGAGCAGGAGAGAGGGAAGGAGAATTAGAGACATGTTGAAACAGGGATGATGTAAGAGAATGCGTGAAAAGAGGCAAGGGAGATCCATGGAGGAGAACTTGGGTGGGGGCTGCACACAAAGACAGAAAGAGAATATCAAGAGGCAGAGCAATATAGAAGAAAGAGCAGACATTGTAAAGAGAGGTGCAGTCTAAAAATGGAGGCACGGAGAGATTGTTCAGTGACAGACACAGAGTGAGAAAAAGGAACGAAAGGAAGACGGAAAGGGCTGAAAAGAAAAGACCGAAAATCAGGGATGGGAAACGACAGGCAGAGATAGAAGTAGAAAGAGTGAGGGAGTCCCAGAGACAGATGTCGCCCTCACTGGCCCCGGCAGATTGATAGCTCCTGGCCCAGTTCCATGCCAGGCTCTGACCCTTCTGTCCTCTGCTGTAATTTATAGGCTGCATTTTGCCAGATTTAAGCACTACTCTGTGGCCATCATGGCTTGAGAAGGAAGAATGACCTTCCTGGGGTGGGAGCAGAATTAGACCCCTGCAGCTCCCAGCTGCCCCAGGGGTAAATAAACAAGTACCCTCCATATTAGCATGATCTCTGACAACACGTTACTGGGACAGGTCTTGTATACTTGTCAGTGGTGTGTGTGTTTGTATTTTCTTCATGTATTTTTGAAGTTTGATTAAGATCAGCATTTAAAATTGTTAATGTGAAGGCACAGCTGTTTATTTTGCTTGATTTGTGTAAAAATAATGTGTTCATAGCAAAATGAACTTCTTACTACATATGATGAAAAACTAGTTGAGAACTGTATTTGTTGTACCATACAAAGTTATGAGAATTGCCACCAGCTTGACACTGATTTGAAGATGTGCTTCAAATGTGTTAACTTAATTCAGTGATTTATTTGCCTAGGTTTTTTTCTTTAAATTTGAATACAAATCAACAAACCTGGAGGCACAGTTTGCCTGCAGTCTACAGTCCCCTGTTCAACATGGATAGAGACTCTTAAAACTTGGTTTCAGATGTTGCATATTTCTTTATAACACTGAATATCCATAAATAAATAAATAGAACAGTTTCATAACTTTGGGGAAAATATCCTCAGTTATTACTTATTAATAGTTTAACTTACAAACTTAGCTTTTGATTCAAATGTTGCTAATTCCAGATTGGATCCTGATCAACATGAATTAGTCAGGAAATATTAAAAACACAAAACTCTGAAAAATAACTGCACGTCCATGTAGGGTACTATTGCTGATAGTAAAAATCTGAGGGATAAAATGTCTTTATTTGTCTTTTAAGGGATTTGGTTACTTGAATCTGCACCTCAAAACCCAGGTTTGTATTTTTATAGATTAACGAACACATTACAGAGGTGGTTAGGAGATATTTTAATGACTAGCTCAAGCCCTCATAAATCAGCCTTTAATTATGAGCAGGCTGGTGGTGTAAATTAAATGAAAAGAGCATTGCAAAACTTTGCATTGTTGGTCTTGTAAAGTAAATATGGTGTGTGCATATTTGGAGCGTGCCCCCTTGTAGACTAACTTGGCTGGCTAGAAGGTGGGCTCAGCTGGGTTTGTGCTTGGCCATTCAGAACGCTACCTCAGTGCACAAATCAGCCCAGGGAATGATCTGGACAGAAAGCCTTCAGCAAATTATTACAGATTTGCAATTTAATGGCTTCGGAGGTCTCTCCCAGCCCCGCACAGGTTCCCAATGAGACAGAGCCTATTAGTTTGGTCCTTTAATCACAGAACAGGAGATGGGAATCCTGGCCAAACCTATACATAGCCTGCTTCCTTTGGTGTGGAATGATTTCATGGGGTTTATAGATAGAGACAGCGAAGTCTGTATGTGAGCATTGGGTAGTTGATAAGCTTTGCTTTCCCTGGAGCAACAGCAGTGTGTGTGTGTGTGTGTGTGTGTGTGTGTGTGTGTGTCAGAGCGAGAAAAAAAATACTTCCTTCTTTCTGGACCATACGTCAATACTGTAAGGGCACAGTGGGCAGATGCAATTAATTTGGCATTGGCTTTATGTAAAGCTAACAAAACATTAGTGGTAAGAAAGCATAATAACCATCAGTCTGTATGTTAGCAAAACTTTAATTGTTATTTTACAATCCACAAGCAATTTATTGACTAGTCATTAGTAATGTTAAAATTTATTTTTTATTTGTGTATGACCCAGAGGTTCACAGTCATGTGAATTACTGAACTGCTATTTACATGTGTTTTATAAACCTCATCTGTGACCATTATCCAAGTGGATATAAAGTAGTAATTGGTTTTCAGACCAACTATTTATGTAGTACTAGCAATAGCAAACATTATTAATTATAATTTCAATTTTTGTTAACAGCAAATAACAATTGTGCTAACTTACTCAATATACTATCGGTTATTAAAAATGTTACTGAGTTTGTTTACACTGTTGTGTTGAAAAAATATTTCGATCAAAAGAGTTTTTTATTAAAATTAACATTTAAGGTAAAATGTTTTGAAACCAATTACAAAAGTGAATATCATAGATTTTAGTCAAAAGTTAATGAAGTTGTGAGATTGTGAAATGTTCGCCTAAAGCCTCTTCAGTTAACAAATGTACTATTCAGAACATCTAGAGAAATACAGTATTGCTTTCAGTTGATACTCTCTTTGATGCAGTTCAATGTTCTGACCTGTTTTCGACTTTGAGCTTTTAATGCAAACTTTTGTGATTTATTAGATAGTTTATAAATTTATTCAAATTTAGGTTTAAGAGGGTTAAGCTCTTATGTTTTGGTAAATTACAGATTTACTTTGCCAGACATTCAAACAGAAAGAAACAATGCATTTAGAATAAGGCATAACTTTAGTGATGCTATTTGTTACAGATAAATGGCTTGGTTTTCAGAGGGTGCTTAAGACTTTTCCCATAGCTATAGTTGCCCTGATTAATGTGCCATCGATGCAAAATGTAAAAACTATCACTCCAATCTGCCTTTCAATGTCCCAATTTGTCCAAGAGGAAGCCAAGCTTTCTAAATGAGCTGGATAAAAGTGACTGCCAAAGGGGATGAATATATATAATTATCTGTGGCTGGAGCACCAACAAAGGGACTTTGAAAATCAACTTTGTGCGCCAAAGGCTTCAATAGTCTGACGACAACAAAATGTCCCCTTAACTTGCGGGTGGAAAGACACAGGTATCTGCAACGCTATTAAAAGCAGGCAGTCACATAGCCTTCTGTAACCCAGCTACTATCTGTTTGGGATTAGAAGCTTTTTAATGCGCTAATGTTAATATGCTAATGTGTTAATGTTATGTTAGTGAATTATTAGGTGATTTAAGAAATGGCTGGCTGCTGTTTTGTTGGTCTTACGCATTGACACGTTAGAAAGGATGGATAACTGTGTTTACTTTGCATATGAAAATCCCTGAATGTCTTTCATCTGTCCTTCCTATAGCGACTAGTGGTCCATGTTAGCTTTGCAAACATCTTAATTGTGTTAAATGGAGGAAAAAGGGGGGAAGATTAAAAGCCATTAATGTGTGTTGTGTGAGGATATGCTATTCCCGGGACAGTGCTTTTGTTCACTTTGGCAAAGCAGAGCAGAGAGTTTCACCTTGAAACTCAATGCACACCAGAATCATTGTCATTGTGTCTACCTAAACCACTGCTGTCTTTCATTCTCACTGTCAAACTTGCTTTGCTCATCTTTGCATTTCTTTTTGTGATTGCCTCGCTCCATCCTTCTTACTCTCTTTGTACGTCTCTCCCATTTTCTCTCTGTCTCTCTCGTGCTTTTTCCTTTGTTGCCCTGTTTCTCTTCATTGCGCTCTCTCTCTCTCTCTGTCTGTCTGTCTAAGCGTCAGATAATCTCACTGGGGGAGACTTTAGAGGACTCTCCATCTGTGTATAAATAGCTCTGGATGAATTATTGAGGGACCTGGGGTTGCTAATAATCCCGCAGGACCCATCTGACAATGACACAGAAGATGGAGGGAAAACAATTACGCAGGCTCTCTCCTTCAGAAGAGTGGGAATGGGGGTGGGGGTGGGTGGAGAGGGGACTCCGTGGCCTCTGGGAGCCTCCTTGCGGGGCCCAACATCTTGGCTAATAAACCCAATTAAGTCTCCGGAATCAATCGGAGCCCCGGGGGCGTCCTCTCTCTTCCTTCCCCGGACGGTGTGCAACAACAGGAAGTGTAATGATTCATGTTCCCCCTTCTGCATTTGGATCGTCCTCTCATCTCCATCTTGCAGGTTGGCAAGGCGGACGGGACAGGACAGGATGTCCGCTGAGGCAGGATAATAGGACAGGGAGAGGAAAGGAGAAGCGAGAGGCAGGTGGAGTGGAGTGGAGAGAACCACAGAGGAATATTAATGGGAGTGTTTATCGTGTAAGTGTTTTACCAGGGGGATGAGACATGGGACCACTCCCATGACAGAATTAAGGCACTTTGTCACTTGTCTTCCCAGTGAAACATGATTCATTTTTAGATGGATTCTTGATTAATCAGCTTTGTCTGGTCCTTTTCTGACCTTTGACCCAATATTCTATCTATCTATCTATCTATCTATCTATCTATCTATCTATCTATCTATCTATCTATCTATCTGTCTGTCTGTCTGTCTGTCCATCTTGATTTTTTTCCTTAAAATTATTCAAATTGTACTACATTTGTAAATATGTGCATTCTGAGCTGAGTGGGGGGAAAAAACACATTATTAAAATGCCTGCTGTTATTATGCCTACTATAATTATAAAAAATAAATAAAAGTTTACTGCAGTTTGAATGCTGAATGCACAAGGATACATGTTAACTTTAAAACATTTTATTTTGATTGTAGTCTATTATGCCAGTACAGACTGATCAGATCTGATGATTCATGGTTCACTGTTGGTGTTTTTTTCAACGTTACAAAGAGGAAGACACACACACTGATGACTGTTTTTTACTAATGTATCAGACCGTTGGAGAGCCTACGCATAGCTTTGCAGACCATTGTCTAAATGTTGTAGCTGTTTACTGTCACCAGGGAGCAGTGTCACAAACAACGAGCTTGTGGGTTACTGTTGCTTGCTGTTGTTGGTCCTCGAGCCAGCCCCAGCAAAGAGTGAAGTCCATCTGTTCATCAGTCCGTCGTCCACCACTTTTCTGGGGGTCACGGAGACAGCAGTTCACGCAGAGAAGCCCAGACATTTCTCTGTCTCTCTAGCCACCTCCTCCAGCTCTTCAGAGGGGACACCAACACCAGGCCAACTGGGAGACACAGTCTCTCCAGCTTGTCCTGGGGATCTCTTCCCAGAGGGACATGCCCAAAGCACTTCAAGTGGGAAGCATCCAGGAGGCATCCTAATCAGATGCCCGAACCATCTCAACTGGCTCCTTTTGATATGGAGGAGCAGCAGCTCTACTCTGAGCCTCTCCTGAATGACTGAGTTCCTGACCCTATAAGGGTGAGTCCAGCAACCCTGCAGAGAAAGCTCATTTTGGCCGCTTGTATTTGCAATCTCATTCTTTCGATGACTACTCAAGGTTCGTGACCATAGGTGAGGGTAGACACATAGCTAGACCGGTAAATTGAAAGCTTTGCCTTAGAACTCAGCTCCCTCTTCACCACGACAGACCGGTACAACGTCTGCATCACTGCAGATGCTGCCCTGATCCATCGGTCAACCTCCTGCTCCATTCTTCTCTCACTTGAGTATAAGACGCCGAGATACTTGAAATCTTCCACGGAGAGGGCAGTACACCCTTTTTCGGCTGAGTATCATGGACTCAGACTGCTGCACACTCAGTAACAAACTGTCCCAGCAAGGCCAGTAGGTCCTTACTCAATGAAGCCATCAGGACTACATCATCTGCAAACAACAGAGACGAGATCCCATGGCCACCAAGCATGACACCCTCTGTTCCCTGCCTAGAAGTCCTGTCCATAAATTTATGAACAGGAGCAGTGACAAAGGGCAGCCCTGGCGAAGTCCAGCTCTCACTGAGAATGAGTTCAACTGGTTGTTGGCAATATAAACCAAACCCTCGCAAAAGTCGTACAGAGATTGTATTGCTCATAGCAATGAGCCCAATACTCTGTACTCCCAAAGCACCCCCACAAGAAACCACGAGGGACACAGTCAAATGCCTTCTTCAAGTCCACAAAACACATGTAAACTGGTTGGGCAAACTACCACACACCCTCAATGATCCTTGAGAGGATAAAGAACTGGTCCAATGTGCCATGACCAGGATGAAAACCACATTGTACCTCTTGAATCCGAGTGTGATCCTCTATAACTGAAACACACCCTCTGGTCCCTCTTCTTTAAGAGGGGAACCACCACCCCAGTTTGCCATGCCAAAGATACTGTCCCCAACCTCCACGAGACATTGTGGAGACATGTCAACCAGGTCAGCCCTACATCAGAGAGAAATATTACATACAAAGAGCTGGAGTGAAACCGAGTGTTAAAAACAACAGTGTCCACCACAGCCACTGTCGTGCTGTCACTGCCTTTCCTGTCCTGGCCTACTTTTCAGTCAGCTTTAGACCTACACACAGCATCATTTGTGTTGAGTTACATTGGATTCATGGGTATGCAGTCATGTTCATCTGTCCAGATATTTGGCTACGCACCATAGAGGGGAATGCAACCAACACATGTATGTGTTTCTTTGCAGGCTGCTTCTGTACAGTCCTTCAAAAATGCAAACACACATACTGTAGGTTAACACAGATGATGCAATGTGTAGGCTGAATGTGAACTGGCTGAAAAGAATGCTTGGACAGGAAGGTAGTGACAGCAGAGTTCCCAGCATAGAGAGAGAATCCTAAAAAACCCATAAAAGATTAAAAAAAAAAAAACAGCATGAAATTCACACAGTGGCTGCAGCAGTCACTTTTCATCATTTTAAATACTTGGTTTCAGTTCAGCTCTTTATGTTATAACTCTGATCTTTGCCTGGGACTGGATGAAGGACCAACAGCAGCAAACAAGAGTAGCCACAGACTGGTTGTTTATGACACTGACCCCTAGTGACAGTGAACAGCTACAACATGTAGATGGCGATCTGAATTCATTTCTATGTGAAGTTGTTTTTTTTGGAGGACTGCACACAAGCACATTTGCTTCAGTTGCATTTCCTTTCGTGTTTGCTCTTTATAGAAAAATACCAACACAAACAGACACAACTACAGTACCGTAAATCAAACATAACATACGTTCAGAGAGAGAGACAGAGAGAGACAAAGATATAATGTGTAAAATCTGGAGCTACAATTCTATAACAAAATCTCTTGGTAAAGCCTTCACTGCAGTGTTTTGATGAAAACTCTCACAGATACACTAGTCTTCATGAAAGCCATGTGTGTTATGAGAATCTAAACACACAATTACTGGGCTGAAATATTCTGTCTATTAAAGCTGTGATGCACACAGGAAACCCAAATCACCGAACAGATCTCTAAATCTTTAAATGTTGTGTAGTGTGGTTGATGAAGGAGAGTTTTAGTGTCCCATGATACTCTAAACACAGCTTCAGAGGTTTTTCCACTCAGCAAAGTATAATATTTCCACATAAAATATTCAATTGTTGTAAAATGGCCTTGGAAATGTCCATTTCTTATCTGTCCTACATTGTTATATTAGTCAGCACCAATACATTTCCCACAGTGACCGATCTGGTGTGTACCAGTACAGACATTAGGTTCTTCATAGGAGTCACTCTACTTTTAATAATTTACATCATGAAAAGCCTAAATTTAGTTCTCCCAAATATTTCCAAACAAAGTGGCAGGAGCAAGACGAGAGTGAGGTAATTCGTCTGCCTGGATTTTGGGACCATTTGATGTGCGTATTTTACCATCTGGGGAGCTTTTAACAAATCTGTAAAAGTGCATGTTCAAGCATTTAAGTTTCATGTGATGCATTCAGTTTGAGTGGTGTTAAAGTATTTTATTTTGGTATGAGAGCTCAAGCATCACATGCAAGTTCGATCTTCACATGCCTTCCAATACTTTATTCTTTGAATATGTGTATGTCTCCTCTCCATTTGCCCCAATGTAGTGGGAGGCAGGAGGGACAAGTGGAGTGGAGGGCGAGTGAGGGTTTGGGTGTGCATGTGTCTGTGTAGGGGCAGGGGGAGTTGACACTGTCCTAATGATGCATTTTCTACTCCATTGATTCAATGGCTGTGCTCTCCAGTAAATCCTTCACATGCAACACATTAAAGCTGGCCCTTTTTCCTCCTTCACCGATCGATTAGCACAGCTTAGAGACAGTCTCTGTGGCAAGCAGGGCGAGAGATGGGACTTGTTGTCTTCAGGGATTTTAAACACACACACAGACACACACACACAAACCTTTCAAAAGTTCTTGTTTCTCACACATTTACGTCACGGAATTTTTTTCTGTCGTCATCTGTAATTGCAATTTGAGGATGAATCAAATCAACACATTCTCACTCCCAACTCTTTACACACTGACACGAATCAGAACCCCTACTTGTCACATTTGAATTCCCTGGATACCCCTTTAGTGTCTTTTTTGACATTCAAAACAGTACTCTGGAATAGCATGTTGAAGAACACAAGCTTACAATGGCCACATTAGGAGCTGGTGGTATAAATCAGTAGGCTTCAACCCAAAGACACGTTGTTCTCTCTTTCTTTTTCTGTTTTTAGACTTTTGTTTTGACTAGTCATGATTTTATTAGGTTTAGGCACCAAAACAACTTGGTTAGGCTTTGCAGAAGATTTGTTCCAAAGTATCCCCTTTAACAACCTCAACCAAATGTTAAAAGGCAGAATTCCTTCTGCTGCTTCCCCTGTGTATCCTTCATGACATTGATGAGTCTGATGACAGTGACAACACCGAATATTTTACAAGAGTACCATGCTTTCTAGATGTTGAGGGACTTCTACTGAAGTCTATCAGAATACCCTGCACGTTGAAAATGGCACCGCACCACAGAAATGTTTTTTTCCATGCATCTGTAATCTCGATTATGTTTTTTTATTCCCTCCTTCATAGTACCACTGTAGGGGTTTTCAAAGATTGTATTATCAGAAATAGGGGAGTTTTATTCCCTCTCAAGTTGCCCACATATTTTGGGCAATTTGGGAGCAATTTATTCAGGGTATTTTTCACTGTGTTACTGAAATTTCACATTCAAACCATGAGCAAGCTTTGATTTGGCTTGATGATTTAACAGTTTTGCAGAAAATGCCCAGTTATTAAAATTTATTTTATACCCCGATTCAATCAGAACTGAGTATTCACACAGAATACAGTATAATGACTTTTATTTTATGATCTTCATATCCTCATCTCAAAAAGTAATTTAGCTACAACCGGAGTCCCCTTTATTGTTCAAAATGAGTATGTCCTGCACTTTTAAGAATGAAAGAAATGTAACAGATGTATAGAAGTGCCATCCCTTAGAGGTTCATTCATCACCTGGTTATTAACATTTGCTCTGTCTTTTCTTGCGCTCTACTTCCCTCAGTGGCATGCTCCTTGTGTGTTTCTATATTATGGATTTGTCTTGTTCCTCATAAGAAAGGACTGAGGCATCTGCATATAGCTGCCTTTGGGAGAGCTAAGACTGCTATTACACTCTATTACAAATGAATTCACCTCCTCTTTCCTAATGCCCCTTAGTTCTACCTCACTCTGCTGAAATAATATCATACTCAAGACCAACATTCATTAGTCCCCTGAAACAACTCCTGAATTTCTAAGCCCTCTTTCACACAATGAAAAAATTGCTTGATGTGAGTAACTGAATTATTTTTTCCACTTGTTCACATGAACTACAGTTCTGTTCTGTGAACTCAAATTGTGGCCTTCAAAGTGCTTTTTTCATTTAATCAGTGTATACAGCAGCCAATTAAAGATTTTTAAGAGGATTCAGGAGAAAGTTTGAGTGTTCCTTCAGACCTTGGCTGTGTCCCCTAAAATAGCCTCTATCCTCTGTCTCTTTCTTCCTTGGTGAGTAATGATCTGAAAGGTCAGCAAAGGTGAAGGGGATATGAGTGGCTGCTGCTCACTTTATTGAATTACTATTCCTTGCAGAACCAAAAGTGAGGGGGCTTGTCTAGGCTTTTACATTTTGATATCAGATTCACTTGGAGATATGCAACTTTTGTCTTTCACTGTAATTAATCCTAAACATTTTAGTATATGCAAGTATTAGAGAAATGTGGCAAATTATTCCACAGCTATTATAGATGATTGTGGAATATAGCTACAGAGACTAGTTTTATTAGCTGTGTTTATTTCATTCTAAAAGGTAGATTTTTCCGCAATTGCCACTATTACATTTACTCTTTTAATTTTTATGTTGTTTGAAAATCAGATACAAACCGAAAGGCTCATATTGTTGCAGCAGTACAAGGGCAACTGTATCATTCAAAAACTCTTTTAATACAGCACTTATCAGTATTCCACTTTTGCACACAGTGGTACTCATTTTCACCATATGACTAAAAGACCAAGGCTTTATGTGCTATTTCTCTGAACACAATAAGTCAAGATTTTTTGTCTTTACTCTGACCTATTTCAAGAGTGAATTGAAGAGCGTTATCTAAGCCTCAGCACTCACAGAAATCCAGTCAGAACATTCTTGTCTTAAGGTCAATCTTTTAAAAAGGAGAAAAAACATTCCTCTGTTTATTGAGTAAAGCCTGTCCTTGGTCAACCCTTTCAGGTGAAGATAAGTACTAACAGAACTGAGGTAGAGGGGGACGTGGAGATTTCTATTGACTGACTAAAATTGGACAGCCTCAAACAAAGTTTCATGGCAAAGTTTTTCGAGGCAGAGTTCCAGAGCTATGCAGAGCAGAGTTTCAGCTGTGCCGTGGATAAGGCTTTTTAATGCTATTGACTCTTTTTAGGCTCCTACCAAGATGTTCCGAAATATTTAAATGATCACTGGGAGTTTCTCCTCATCTGCGGCTGGGAATAAAAGGAGGAAGAGAGAGAGGAGGGAACTTTTTTATGTCAGCTTTTTACAATCCCTGAATTAATAGGCAGAAGATAATTAGAGAATTCTGTGCAATAACATTGTCCCTCAAGTTTTTTTAGTCTTGGGTGGCATCAGGAAATGTATGCTGGTAAAAAGTGATTCATGTGTCCAGTAACAGTGCAGAGCACTAATTCATTAGTACTTTTAATTTTAGAAGGGTTTTAATTAGTTTCAGAGGAGAGTTTGAAGAATGGACTGACCCTATTCAGAGCCACAGAAGGCACAGAGGGCATGGTCAATATATTGTTTCTGGGAATTTGAGGGTTTTAATTATTTAAGAAGGAGTTTACATTTTGTATTTGCACACAGTTAGTACATGTTACTTCAAAATATCTCTACTTGCTTTACTCATTATATATATAGACATAGATAAGATAAAATATTATGATACTGTTTAGAATTTGTTTAAACTCTTATACATGTTGTAACATTACCACCAAGAGTTAAAATGTCTTCTTTTTTAAAGAAGGATGAAAAGACTGTATATATGCAACAGGGTTGGATTTATTGTTGGAATCCTTCTCTTTTTATAAGATGAAAATTAAAATAACAATTTCTAATCACCAGAATCAGGTACATTTTATCATCTTTCTTCTTTTTTTTCTTCTTCTTCTTCTTCCAAACCATCTCAGCCTTTCAAAGTGTACATGTTAGTCTTCATTTTGTTTTTTGTTTTTTTGTTTTTATACTATATAAACAATATACAGGATGAGATGTGGAGCCCAAACAGTAACAAAAACAAACATCAAAAAAATAGTTGTATAAATGTTAAAATGTGTCGATATATGAAGCTCTATTCAGTCCGAAAGTTAATATTATTAATATATACAATAATAGAATAGAAACAGTATGGTGGTGGAGTGGTAAGCACTGTTGCTTCACATCAAGAAGGTCCCTGGTTTTATCCCTGGCTGGGGCTTTTTCTATTTTTTTTTTTCTTCTGATAGTCCAAAGACACGCATGTTAGGTTGATGATTCTTAATTTATCATGTATGTGAGGTACAACTCCAAATCAGAAAAAGTTGGGACAGTATGGAAAACGCAAATTAAAAAAGAAAGTAGTGATTTCTAAATTTACTTTGACTTGTATTTCATTGCAGACAATACAACAGCACATTATTTAATGTGTTCCTCATGAATTTTATTGTTTTTTTCAAAATAAACACGTATTCTAATTTTGGTTCTTGCAACACATTTCAAAAAAAGTTGGAACAGTAAAGCATTTACCACTTTGTAATGTTGCCATTCCTTTTCACAACACTTAAAAGACGTTTAGGGACTGAAGACACCAAGTGATGAAGTGTTTCAGGTGTAATTTTGTCCCATTCTTCCTGCAAACAAGTCTTAAGGTGGGCAACAGTACGGGGTCTTCGTTGTCGCATTTTGCGCTTCAAAATGCGCCACACATTCTCTATTGGAGACAGGTCGGGACTGCAGGCAGGCCAGTCAAGTACCCGTACCCTCTTCCTCCGCAGCCAGGACTTTGTAATGTGTGCAGAATGTGGTTTTGCATTGTCTTGTTGAAATATGCATGGGCGTCCCTGGAAAAGATGTCTTCTTGAAGGCAGCATATTGTGCTCCAAAATCTCTATGTACTTTTCAGCATTAATGGTGCCATCACAGAAGTGCAAGTTACCTTTGCCAAGGGCACTGACACAACCCCATACCATGACAGACCCTGGCTTTTGGACTTGTTGCTGGTAACAGTCTGGATGATCCTTTTCTTCTTTGGTCCGGAGCACACGGCGTCCATTTCTCCCAAAAAATACCCAAGAAATAACCA
>VUQH01051238.1:0-17711 GCA_015106775.1 Etroplus canarensis | reverse complement strand
AAATTTTTATAACCACACACACACACACACACACACACACACACACACACACACACACACACACACACACACACACACACCTGATTTCTATTTTTTCTTGACTTAATTATCATAACATAATTCCTGCTAATGCTGGTTTGTGTCATCCTATGTGTCTCATGGACCATGGATCATACCAAGATTCCTAATAGAAAGATAAGATAAGATAAGATAAGATAAGATAAGATAAGATAAGATAAGATAAGATAAGATAAGATAAGCCATTTTTAGTCCCACAACAGGAAAATTTGCATTGTATACAGCAGTGGATAGACTCAGAAATATGGAAAGTATATATGTTCACAATTTAAAAAAAGATATAGTAAAAGTGCATTTCTCTCTCTACAGTGATAGTCTAAATAAAGAAAGGGTTAAATATTGGACCCCAAGCTTAAATACACGTAATGGTAAATGGACTGGTACTTATATAGAACTTTTCTACTCTGAGCACTCAAAGCGCTTTTTACTACAGGCCTGATTCCCCCATTCACACACACACACACACACACACACACACACACACACACTTATACAGCTCTTTATTAAATGCCTTTAACTATCATTCACACATTCACACTCTGTTGGATGCGTCGGGAGCAATTTGGGGTTCAGTGTCTTGCCCAAGGACACTTCAGCATGTAGAGAATTGCACTGGAGAAGCCCGGGATCAAACTGCCAACCTTCCTGTTGGAAAGACAACCTGCTCTACCTTCTGAGCCACAGCCTCCCCAATAAAAGGATTTTTTTTGCCTTTGTGCCTTTATGTATAAGTGTTCCTGGGACACTTAGAGCTTCGGTTGCGCAGTTGGAAACTGTTTATTTTGATGCACCTGCTGTCTTTTTGCAAATTTGCAAATATTTCCCTTTTTGGAACAGTTTATAAAAATGAGTGTCTTAAAAATCAACTCACGAACACACTCAAAATAAATTTTCTGTGGTGTGAAAGGATTTTGTGCAACTGTTTTCTTTAAAATTTTTCGGGATACAGCTGTGATATTTGTGTATCTAGAAAAACATGTGAGAAAAGATTTTCAATTTCTCTGTGGTTTATTGCAGTTTTTTAAGCAATTTATTTAATTACTATAGACTCATTAATCAGAATCAAAATCAAAATCAGAATACTTTATTAATCCCAGAGGGAAAATTGCTCAAGTACATTACATACATATTATTCAAATTTGGGATGTAAAGGTTTTCTTGCTATATAGCAAGTGGAAATTCGATCCTAAAAATGTAAAGCTCTGGTGGGCAGGTCATAAAGGGTTAGCTAACATAACCTGGTGGATAATTGTGAAACCAGAGAATTAAGCAATGTGTACTTATATGTTTAACTGATGCTCACTTGACCAACAACAAAGTTCAAGTTAAAGCAAAAATATAAGTTTAATTATTCCCAAAAAGGAAAAAAGTCACAGGAACTCAACATATTTAAATTAGTAGAACTGCATTCAAAATTTGAGTTCACTATGCTTAAACTGTTTTAATCTGCCAAATTAACAATGTGGATTAATCCACTGTGGTGACCCCTTAGGGAGATTACAGCAGCTGAAGGTGCATACTTAATTGCTTTAATCTAGCATATTTGGGTTTACAGTGACAGGGTAGAAAAGTAAAAATTTAGGGTACAAACTGTTATCAGCAATCTATTTTCTGAGAGTTTTACTCTGTAGCACGCAGTGTATCATTATTTCATTGAACATTCATACCAACACACAAACATACATACATAGTTAATAGACTATATGACTTGCCACTTGATATTTCAAAGTAGTTTCCATTTAACCAAATAACCAAGACAAACAAAAAGAAAAGAACATCTGCTGGCATGGACAGCAGAGCATTCAAGCATTCATGGATACATGTTAGCCAGCAAAAGTGCCCTGGTTATTACTACACTAATCAAGAGTGGACAACTGTCTGATATCATAGTAAATCAGATGGCTCAGTTTTAATAAAGCTGTCAATCAATGCAATATTATTTCACTTCTCATTACAGCACTCAGAGGAACAATGGAGTCATTATTTCCAGCCATGACTGGCTTATCTGTGGGTTTCATCATGGCAAAATGTGGTCCTGGAGACACCTATTAAAACCCCCACAAAAGCAGGAGGTGAGGTACTTTGGCAGGTGTTTATGAGCCCATCTGTCTTGCCAATGCCACAGTCGCAACTGTGCAAGTTGGAAAATGGACTGGTACTTACATAGCACTTTTCTACTCTAACTGAGGACACAGAGTGCTTTTTACTGCAAGTCTATGCACACAGTGCTTTATTCCGTGCCTTTAACTGTCACACACACGCACACACACACTCACTGATGGATGCATCGGGAGCAATTTGGGGTTCAGTGTCTTGCCCAATGACACTTTGGCATGTAGACTGGAGTAGCAAGGGACTAAACCACCAACCTTCCAGTTAAAAGAGAACCTGCTGTACCTCCTGACCCACAGCGGCCCCACATGATGCAGTCACAAAACTTTACATATATGTAAGTCAGATCAAAATCACGACTGACTTTGATGATGGGTGCAGCTGGGCGCATGAATACCGAGCGCCACAAGTAGGGGAGCCAAAAGGTAACTGAAAATAACTTTAACGAAAAGGGTGGCCAAAGTTGCAAGAGCAGGTTTAAGGGTTCAAAAAGGCTACAACACAATAATTTTCTCAGTAAGTCAACTCCTATGAAACGGTGATGCCATGGTAAAAAATAGGTAATCAGCTGTACAAATTACAGATGCATTTATTTTAATTTTTTCTTTAACTTGTTTATGTATTCATTTTTTATTCTTAATATTTCAGCTTCCTAAGTTCTCAAGTGCAACAACTGTGAGGTGTGTAGGATAAGATTAAAATAGCCCATTTCTCTCTTTCTTTCTGTTTCTTTTCTTAGAGAATACAGGTCATCTGCATATGAATGTCTTGTTTTATGGAGCCATCAGAAAGAAGTTTTATATTAGAAATTTTAACTTTCCAGTTACTTCCTACTGAAGAATAGAGTCATGCAGTTTATAGGCCTGCTATTTGTTCTTCTCTTCTCCACTTGAACAGTTTCCTCAAATTTTCTAAGGACACACTGCACACCATGTACTGGTGCCACTGGACTATAAATGAATGAAAAAGCAGCCAATGTCCAAAAGAAAAACTTAGAAAGACCTTCAAAAAGCCTGGAGAACTATTGCCCGAGACTACCTTAAAAATACAAGAAAGTCTGGCTCCTCAGAAGCAAAATATAAAGAAATGAGGGGTGGCTTAAGACTTTTTCACAGGTTAATCTTGCATTACAACATGGGTCGCCACAGCTTAAATTGACAATATTCGATATTCAAGGGCAATAATCCTTGATTTCACTTGTGTTACTAGTACAAAATGTATGTAACACATTATGTTGCCTTCTTTATAGGACTTCTTGTACTTTGTGTCCCACGTAACATTTTTTCATTTTTGAAAATATAGAGGTTTTTTAAATTATAAAATTGTCATTTTCATTCCAGAGCTGTGCCAGTGGTTCATAAACTGTGGGGCAGAAGGTGGGAGGAGGAAAGGGGAAACAAGCCTGGCTGTAAATAACAGCAGCATGCAGCAGCCTAATGACTCTCACACTGAGCTGAAATGAGACTAATGCAAATAAATTAGGTGAATAACATTCATGCATTTGAAATTTTTATTTTATTGTCCTTCTGACATCTATTATCTTTATTATAAATAACAATTCAGTACATTTGTGCTCTTGGTTGTACCCTCACTGGCCATTTCGTTAGGTGTTCCTTTTAAACAGCACATTAATACAAAAATTTCAGTGCATTTAGGCATGTAGATATAGTTGAGAAGAGTATGAAAAGTGGTAAGAAAGATGATTTAACTGAATTTGAATGTGACATGGTTGTTGGTGCCAGTTGGGCTGATCTGAGTATTTCAGAAACTGCTGATCTACTGGCATTTTCCAGCACAACCATCTCTAGGGTTTACAGAGGATGGCCCGAAAAGAAAAAAATGTCCAGTGAGTGACAGGCAAAAGTGCCTTGTTGATGTCGGAGGTCAGAGGAGAATGACCTGGCTGCTTTGAGCTGATAGGAAGGCGACAATAACTCAAACAACCACGCGTTAAAGCCAAGGTATGCAGAAGAGCATCTCTGAAAACACAACACATCAAACCTTAAAGCAGAAGGGCTACAGCAGCAGAAGATCACACTGGGTGTCGCTCCTGTCAGCTAAGAACGGGAACCTGACAAGGGTTCATCAAAACAGGACAGCAGAAGATTGGGAAAATGTTACTTATGCTCAATTTGTGCCGTAACATTTGGATGCTAGGGTCAGAATTTGGCGTAAAAAACATGAAAACATGGATTCATGCTGCTTTGTATAAATGGTTAAGGCTACTGATGGTGGTGTAATGGTATGTGGGGGTATTTTTATGGCACACTCTGGGCCCCTTAGTACCAAACACCACACCTACCTCAGTATAATTGCTAACCATGTCCATCCCTTTATGAGCACACAGTGTAGCAATCTTCTGATGCCTGCTTCCTGTAGGGTAATGCAACATGTCACAAAGCTCAGATCATATCAACATGGTTTCTTGAACATGAAAATGAGTTCGCTGTACTCAGATGTCCTCCACCGTCACCACATGTCAGGCCATCAGAGAACCTCTGGGATGTGGTGGTACAGGAGGGTTCACATTATGGATGTGCAGCTGACAACTCTGGAGCAGCTGAGTGATGCTAGCATGTCAATATGGAATGAAAACTCTGAGAAATGTTTCCAGCAACTTTTTAAGTCTATGCTAAGAAGAATTATGGCAATTCTAAAGGCAAAAGGGGATCCAACCCTGTACTGGCAGCTTGTACCGAATATCGTGGCCGGTGATATTTATTTGCTACATTTTATTTATTATGTCTTTTTTTTTTACCAAGTCAGGAAAGCAATGTTTCAGTTTAGCCTAAAGCTGCCTTAAAGATAAAAGAACGATACTCAGTTTCTTACGTACAGTGAAGATTGCAGCTTATTAACTTGACACTGCTTATGGATCAGTACTCCCATCAGTGGAGACTGATAACCCTTGAGCCAGGGCATCTGCATTAGGTTCAATAAATATGATTTTTGTAGGGAAGGTAAGCAAGAGTTGTTGCTGCTGTTACTATCTTGATGACTTTTTCTGCTAATGTTTAACTGTGATGGTTTTTTTTTTAATGACTGATAAAAATTATGGTGAGGGGCATGAACTTTTTTTGCCAAATGAATTGGGACAGGCCAGGAAAGGTCTGAGGACCAGCGAACGACACAAAGACCAGTCTCAGCCAGATTTTGCAACTTGTGGCCTTGAGACTGAATCGTTACTGTAGATTTGTTCCACGTTTTTGAAAACTGGACATTCACAGTACCGTGCAACAATCTTGAGCGGGCCCTTTCATGTAATTTTTAAGGTGATTTTGAGCAGGCTCCGGGCTTTTTGTGGCTCTTTCAAAGTTTTTCTTTGGGCATTGGGTGCTTCTTCACTTACTTGCAGTCCAGTGCCACTGGCATGTTGTGCAGTGTGTCCTTAAAATGAATGAGGAAACTGGGCAAGTGGAGGACAAAAGAAGTGGAAACTATCTTCAGCAAATGAACAGCATCTGAAAGCCATGTCCACAAGGAAAAGGAAAAAAAAACAAAACAAAAAACAGTCAAGACCAGACGCAGGTCCTGAGAGATCCATACCGCTGATCCATACTGTTCACTGAAGCCTCATTATGAATGGTCTCAGGGGAAGGGTGGCTGTCAAGAAGTCATTCTTAAGAAAGGGGAACAGGGAGAAAAGGCTGAGGTATGAAAATTACACAAGAACTGGGCTGAAAATCAGTGGCAGCAGGTCTTTTGGCGTGATGAATGGACCTCAACATTTTTGAAGCAGTGTGGGATCATCCTGATAGAGAACAGAATAAAAGGCAGCCAAAATTTAAAAGAAGAGCTTTTGACAGTCTTTCCAGAAGCCTGGAGAACACTTCACGACGACTACTTCAAGAAATTACAAGAGAATTCAGGCTGTGTTAAAGAATAAAGGCAGTCGTGTAAATTGTACCAGCTGTTTTACCTTATGTGCTGTATTCCCACGTATGTTTCCACATGTTTGATGAAATCTTTGCAACCATTTCCCTTTTTCCAAGCAACATATAAAGAAACGAGGAGTGGCACAAGACTTCTGCACAGTGCTGTAAAAAATTAAAATCCCACACAAATTAAACAAAAAAAAAAAGGTTGATTCTTGTCCCCAAAATACTTATCACTTCCCATGAGCAAAATTATAGACATACATTTCTAAGTAGCTCAAACAACCCTGCAAACTCAATATATAATTTAACCCTTCTTTAATAATAAATGCCATTTGATCAATAGAGCCCCACAGGCCCAAATATTGCAATCATATCCGGGATGTGAGCTTTTTGACATGAAAAAATTGGAGGTGAGAGCTGCTGCTTGCTTTGACTTGGAATGTCAAATAAAAGCTGGAGGTTACAGTATTATGTTATCTGAAGCTCATGTCATATCAGCAAAGCAGACGTAAGGTTAGTGGAGTTTCCCTGATTCAACTTGAGAAACTGCTGACAACAACAACTACTCTGTCAGCGCTCACACTTGCCCCCTCTGCAAGCCCCATGAGCGTCTTATTGAAGTATGTCAAAAGACATGATAGTGATGTTCATGTTAGTGCTGAAGCAAAGGCAACTGTCCTCCCCCGTTGCTCTTCCCCTTCTTTCATCTCCTCCTTCACTTGTCTTGCCTCGACTCAATCCCCTCCGCCCTCTCACTACACCCCATTTTTTTTTTCCTTTTCTCTCTCTTCTTCAGCCGCCTCCTCCTCCTCCTCCACCACATTACTCTGCTCTTCATCCCGTCCCATTTCATACTTACGCCACAGCTTCACATATTTTCTATAATGTGTAGTACATCTCTCCTTGCCTCTCCTTTCCCTGACATTGGACATTGGCTGAGCTACACAGTGTGGGTAGTGCTGGTGCGGCAGAGCGCTTGCAAATGTGTCCATCTGCCAAGAAGCAGCGGGAGGAGGGGGAGGAGGAGGAGGAGGAGGAGGAGAGGGAAGAAGAGGAGGCAGAGGAAGAGGCCAGGAGCATGTGTTTTAATCGGGACTGACGGTTACGCCGCCCCGTCACACTTTAATCCATCGGCGATGGGCGAGCCTCCTGCACACACAGCAGGCAAACGCGTATGCAGATGCACGGTGGCATTTTTCAATGAACGTACACAGGTGGAGGTGTTCTCACACACACACACACACACACACACACACAAATGTTAGGTTCTCGCACTTGTTCCTAAGTCAGATATGTGAAGTATACAAAATGCATACATACAAACTTGCATACATTAGCAAAGTATCTGTAGGCAACCACAGCAACGGTTGCCATAGTTACGGTAGGAAGCCAGAGACTTTTTGATGGCACGTTTCCCAGGGGAACCAGTCATGCATTTTGCATAGGGATGGTGGGAAATGATGTTTACTGTATATACAGTATACAGAGACACATTGCCAGAACTTAGAGGAGAGTTATGTAAACCTCTCAGCCTATGACTTTCATGCAGAATCATGAGCAAGCTCTCTTTTTACTGTAATCATGGAAATATTTTTAGGTTTTATTCTCATGAGTTTTGAGAAATTCTGAGATTTCTGCTTCTGAGTGAAATGCAGCTTACACTAAGGTGGCCTCAGCACGGAGAAAAAGCATCAATAGCAACAGAATAAAAATTTAATTCCTGCTACCTCTGTGCATGCCAACATGCCAACATGGAAGCGCAAAAAAGTGCACTTCCTTGAATGGCCACACGAGGCTGGCTTCTAAAGTGGATCAATCACTGCTTACGAAGCTTAGGCATGAGTCCAGTGAGGAAGATCGTCTGCTCGCGTTGCTGGGAGTCCAGGCTGTCAGTGTGCTTCTTTCGTCGCTGCAAATTTCCCACGCTGTCAAACCCCTTTGTGACGTCACCGCTCCGACCCAATCATTTTCTCACCTGCAATCTGCGAGCCATTCAGCCTCTGTTCCGTATGCTTTAAATCTTCATGCTGTTCTATCACTTTGCCTTGCAGACTCATTTGTGGCACCCGCCTCCTCTCCAGGTCCGCCTCATCCTGCTCACCCAGATCCTCTTCAAAATCTTCTCCGGCTTCATCTCCACCTCCACCACCAGCGTCTAGACTCTGGGGGACCCTGTTCTTCATCTTTGCTGTGTCGCAGTCTAATTGCCAAATTATTCATTCCCAATTCTCCGCAACTCACTAAACATGCGCTAATCTGCAATTTATTACTCAAGTTCAATCATGTTCATATTCTGCAAATGACCTCTTCTTATTGAAATATCTGTTATAGAAGCTGATAAGTACATAGCAGGGATGTCTGCGATTAGTTGACTGGACGACCAAACATTTGTCCCCTTGGTTGAAAGCACTAGAAATACTCAATTAAACAAATTATTTATGTTTTACTAATGCAACGGTTAGTTTTAATGTGTTGCACAACCATCCGCTACTAGGCAGCACCAGTCTCTGTGACAGGAAGCTGTAAACAAGCAAGGTGGAAAGTAATAGCCCATTTTAACTTTTAATAAGGCTTAAACGTATTATAATTATTAACATCATTATCATGGGAGTTGCCAATTTCACATCATGCAAATTTGCGTCACTAACCTGAATCTTTTGTGGAATTAGTGCCTTTTAGAGAATGTGCCCACCCAAAAAGTCTGTGCTCCAGTTTTGTTAATCAAGCTCACTGAGAACTTAGTTATCCAGCACCTAAACATGTGCAATGTTCACCTCTTACTTTAGTGTAGGCTGGAGGAAAGGACATGTCATTAGTCACAGCTGTGTTTCCATCCTGTCTAACCTGCTGCCTGATGGACATCTTCTCTTTTCTTCTGCATCTGATTTCCTCCAGAACACAGTTTGGTCTGGCCATGGAGGTGCAGAAGTGACAGTCATGGCCTTTTTATAGTATCGTTAAATAGCTGAATCCCATCACAGCTGTTGTAACAAAATATTGACATTTAAAATATTTGTGAGTCATTTTAGACACCCTCCACAACCCTCAGGTTAGTCAGCCTGGATCTTGCGAAAAGAAAAAAGGATGAGCGCGTGTATCTGAAACTTCAGACACCAGCAGTCCTCCACAACACTATGTCAAAGAGGCTCACCTTGGCTGGCGCTGTGAAGGTGCAGCCCGTCTGGCCTCCTCCCCCAGCCGGCTGAGGGAGGGTGACCGGCTCCTCGCACCCCTCCCCATGGTCCGAACCACCACATTGCCATTGGGGCTGCCGCTGGGCATCTGCTGGAGCAGCTGGGGTGACAGGCTGCGATGTAATGCTGAGGAGCCAGGCTGCGAGTGACCCTGCTGGGCTGCCCGGTGCGGGTGTTGCTGGGCGTGTTGGTGCTGCTGCAGATGGGGGGCCCAGTTGCCAGGAGAACTGTGCTGCTGCTGCTGGTACTGACTGACTGTTAGGTTGTTGTCGCTGTTGGAGCGCAGGAGGACCCGTGGCGCTGATAACGAGGAGGGTGACTGGCCGTTTCCGCTGCCGTTGCCAGAAGATGGACCCCGTCGGCGTTTGGAGTAGGCTGGAGCCTCGCGGAAAGGCACTGCAAAGAAATGGGAAGGAAGGAAGACAGTAAGTCTCATTTGAAATACACTTGATGAAAGGAGTCTGTCCAGCTGCTTTTAATGTGCATTGTGAAGTGCTGAAGGGAGGGACGATACTGTTAAAAGACAGCCAGATCAAGTCAGAAAGCTTTTGAAAAGAAAGAAAAATCTCCTTGCTTTTACCAAGAATATGACAGATTAGGAATACAAGAAAATACATGCATGTTTTAAGCAAATGCGACAGTTTGAAAAAAGGGGTGGGCATGAGAAAGGCTGTGTCTTTGAAAGGTACCAGGGACCACATGGCAGCACAGCAACTTTACTGCACATTGGCATTTGACTCGTACAAAAGATATTCCCTCATTTTGTGTTTTAATGAGCCGTGTCTAACACGCTGGCCCCAAATCTCCTATATATGTTGAGCTCTGGTGACCGCAAAGGCCACAGCATATGACTCACATAAAAGGATCAAAGTGATTTGCAGAGACACTTTCCTCCAAAGGGGACAAGCAGACCTAAACCATGACAACAAAATGCTCTGCGGTGTTCAGAGGTTCAGGTTTTTCATTTGTCACCCATCTGTGGACAGATCTCTACAGCAGAGCTCCACAGCATGCTGCTGCCTGTAAGTGATGCCAAAGGAGCAGTGACGCTGAGGTCACAATCGCTCTTAGAAAAATGCCAACATGACCCTGGATCAAAGTCCTCCTGGCTTTTCTGTTATCAGCCATGCTGCATCTGTCAGTGCGACTGGATTAAATGTAAAGGTTCTTCTTTTGCAGGGTCGCATGCAGCACCTGTTCGAACACATTTTTAGATTCTGTTACTGATTTTCGACTCACTTTTGGTCCAGGCAGTGTGTAAGTGCAACACCCTTTAAAATGTTCCTCTTAGGACTTTAACGCTGCATACATTTTGAAGTCACAGTGATTTAAATGCAGTGTCACACAGGCACAGTGAACACGCAGTGTAAAGCTTCCTCTGTAATACTTTGGTAAAGGAGGATGAATGTCATCACTTCCTAAAGCAGGGCGTGTGCTGTTTTACCTCACGCATTGCCGTTTTTTTTACATTTTCTGCCAGCCTGAGGGGCCAAAGCAAAGCAATCCAGCATTGTGCAAGTGTTTGTTCCCATAAGTGATCAGATTAAGAACATATGACCAAAACATGATATTGCTGCTCCTTATATTAACCTCAGTGGGAATGTATCAGATTTGTGCTTTCACCACTTGAGCTCACAGTTATTGCTGCAGGCTGAGCCACACTGTGATTTTTAAAGTGATTATTGGATGTTCGCAGGTTTGAGGGACCAATATCCTTCTTTAGAAATCTCAGACAGAGAGGTGAATAGCTTTGGATGGACCTGCCCCCCACACTTTTCTGGCACTAGATTCTGGGGGCTTCCTGTAACTTTTGTTTGTAGATTTTTATTAGAATCTTTCAACAAAATCACTTTTTTTTCCATCTATGGACATTTTTAGCCTTTTTTGAACAGAACAGAGAGTAAGCAGAATGATACACAACAACTGGTCTGGGACAGACTTGACTGTGGCCTTCAATATATGGCTTGACTGCTCAACCAGGTGAGGTAAAGAAGTACCCTAAATCACCTATTTTATTGTACTCTTTTTTTTTTTAATCCTCCCAGCACCCATATTTCATTAGTTTAATATAAGTTATTGACTCCATGTAAAGAGAACTGAATAGAATCCCCCTACAATATTTTGTTTAGTGTGTAAGCAAGGTGCGATTGCCAGCTGTAAAACTTGATGGGGGAGTGATAATACTATAAGAATCTTTTTTCTTGGGTTGGCCTGAATCTCTTAGTTCCAGTAAAGGAAATTTTAATGCTTCAGCTTTCCAAAACATTTTGCCTAATTCTATGCTAACAACTTTGCGGGAACAGTTTAGTGCACAAAGGAAGGCCCATAAAGGCATGGCTGGATGAGTTTGGTGTGGAAGAACTTGACTGGCCCGCACAGAGCCCTGATCTCAACCCCACTGAACACCTGAATGAACTAGAATACAGTCCTCTCCAAAATTAATGTCTGACCTCATAAATGCTCTTCAGGATGAATAGACAAAACCTTCTACAGACACACTCCAAAATCTTGTAGAAAGCCTTCCCATCCATGACTATAGATTGAGAATGGGATGTCATTGATTTATTGATGGCATGACTGAGGAAAAAAAGCATAATTAGAAAATGTATAAATATGAGAAAAGCAAGTGACTCTATGAGTGCCTATGCAACTTTGCTGCTTGGCTCCTAATTTTTATATGAAACTGTATAGGGAAAACATAATCCTAAATTTGCAGCTGTGATGGACAGGGAATGCATTCTAAAGCGTAGTGTTGTGCAATCACTGTGTGTATGTGAAGATTAAATGGAGCTATTAAGTCTGGATTGCAGCCATAAGTCTGCTGACATTCTGATGCTTTTAATCCCTTCCAGTTGAGCGCATACTGTATAATTTGTATAGGAAAAGGGGCAATTCTGCTTCTTGCCGTTCTTGTATTTTATTCTTGGAGCACTTCCCCTCGGCTGTTCATACTTTGTTTTGGCACATCTCTTGACCCCACCGGAAGCTCATTTGTTGGAATACATCTGCACCATCTCTGTTCAGCACATGTGCTGAAAGCAGGAAGAAGAACTGTGGCTGGTTGGCATGGGCTTCTTGTATTTTCTCCTATACTATGAGTTTGCAATGCTGAAAGTGTTTATTAATTGTGAGGATAACACGGAGCACAGCTCTTTAAGACATTTCCATTGTCAGCCCATTGTCCAAAGGTATTTTTTCCTCTCTTATGGCTGTGAAAAAGCACATTAACACTGTGTAATCTCTTCTCAGTAACGAGACAAAGCTAAAAAAAAAGGTTATCTGGATTTAACCTCAATTTTATAATTAATTTTTCTAGATTCTAGTATAATATTTAAAATAAAGTAAAATGCCTATAATTCGGCCAGTATGCCTTTCTGTGCCTCTGACCCTGTGCAACCGTGACCCTTGATTCCACAATCTTGTAAACACTATCAGATGTTCTACCCATCGTAAGTATTAACCACACAATGTTTGGTAAAGATCCAGCAAACAAGTCAGCTACTGTAGTGATAAGATTTGTTATGGATGGACGCGTAACTTGAAAACATAAGCCTCTGTGGCAGAGGCATACAAATCTATAAATGTAGTTACAACAGGCAATGTTAAAAGTTCGATACGACTTCTTTGTGTAGGATGCACCCAACCCATCCATAAGTGCTAAACTATGGATCAAAAGTATTCAAAATGGGACTTTGCTTCAAGTACAAACAAGCTACATTTTTCTCTCTCAGTGATGTTAGGTTTGATGGAGGCACTGATCAACCCCAACATTAAAGCCAGCAAGATATGAACTGAATAACACACATCATCTGATCTCAGGGTTATGCTGGTAAACCTTGCCCTGGGTCCTGCTATTCATGTAAATGTTTGACATTGATGCAGACCAGGAGCCAACAAAACACGCCCCGACAGGTGCAGCCTCCTCTGGAAGGCCATTCAGCTCTCACACCACACAAAGTGGTCAGACCCCACAGAACATGCCCACAAGTTCAGTTTCCATGTCTCAGTGGGTCAGTGCTGTTTTGGCAGCAGTAGAGAAAGCTGCACAGGAGATGTGGTTTTGTTTCTTATGCACAGATTTTTCATGAGCAGCCCACCTGGAGACATTAGCACCCAAGTTTATACTTTTTATTTGTATTTTTATCCATCCATCCATCCATACTCCTAGACCACCCTCTTCCCAGCCACCTCCTCCAGCTCTTCTAGGTGGGCACAGAGGCGTTCCCAGCCGAAGATGTAATCTCTCCAGCGTGTCCTGGTTCTGCCCTGGAGTCTCCTCCTGGTAGGGTATGCCCAAAACACCTCACCTAGGAGGGTCCAGGGGGCACCTTGGTCAGATACCTGAACCACGATGTGGAGGAAAAGCGACTCTACTTTGAGACCCTCCCAAATGACCACGCTCCTCGCCCTGTCTCTAAGGCTGAGCCTGGACACCCTTCGGAAGAAGCTCATTTGCTTGTGTTCGCAATTTTGTTCTTTTAGTCACTACCCAGAGCTCCTGACCATAGGTGAGGGTTAGGAATGTACCTTGACAGGTAAATCAAAAGGTTCACTTTCACACTTACGCTCAAACTTTCCCTTTGGGAATAACAAGGTATTATTTAATTCAATTTAGTTCAGTTCAGTTTATTTCAATTCAAATCACCGCAACAGATTCTGTCAATCTCATGCTCCACTCATGAAAGAGACCCTAAGATACTTAAAATCCTCCACTTGGGGCAGCAACTTGCTCCCAACCCAGAGTGGGCACACCACCCTCTTCTCGCTGAGAACCTGGCAGTGCTAATTTTCACTGCTTCACACTTCACCAGTGCAAGCTGGAGCTGGTGGCTCGATGAGGCCAGCAGAACCACACTGTGTGCAAAAAGCAGAGATGAGATCCGAAGACATGTCCACCCCTTGGCTGCACTGAGAAAATTTGTCCATAAAGATCATGAACAGAACTGGCGACAAAGAGCAGCCCTGGCAGAGTCCAACACTCACTGGCAATGAGCCTGATTTAATGCTGATGATGTGAAACCGACTCTCACGATGGTTGAACAGGGAACAAATAGCTCAGGCTATTTATTTTTTCACAATCTGACACTCATAGCTCATAGTTTGGAAGCTTGGTCCCTGCTTAACAGCTAACCCTAGTCCTATCCATCTCATTTATTCATTACCCATTGGCTCCCTGGCCAGGTTTCTGTCGTGGCTGCCTCCATATCATTCAAATGCTTTCCTAGCTGGTGACGGCAGCCCTTGCTCCTGCTTTCGAGAAGGCCACCCTAAGCAGAACTGGCAACAAGTGGAGCACTGGTTTAAGCATTCACCAAGGCTACAGAGGGGAGCGAACACTACTGTTGCCAGCTGAAGACAGTGAAATTGGAGAGCATCTGCATGAAGAGAAATTCACTGGAGAGGCAGCTGCTCATACTGTATGACTCTATAATAATGCTGCATTATTTATATGTCACAAAGTGCTTAACATTTCTTGCAGTGGAGAACGACATTAACAGTATCATTTAGTACTCAGGAAAATCTAGACCTCCTTCCCTTTAAGTCTGTCTTTTCCAAATAGATATAATCCACCAAGAACATCAGACATGCAGTATTACTGAAGACTCGTAAATGGCCATGACCCTGCATTCCGCATCACTCTTCCTCTGACCAACATTAGCACCATTTTCAGGACTACATGATACTGCACTGTATTGTCAGACTGAACTGGTGATAGAGGCTGGCCTTGATTTCCCTCGTGGATACTTTCCTCCATACACTGTGAGATGAAGAGGCTACAGCCCCCTCTGAAAACTCTGCTCGCAATTATGCTGGTGCAGGGAGAGCAGAACAGGCCCACAGCCATTCCAATAAGCATCTCCTGATTTGGAGTTGATTAATACAGCGGTACCAGGGAAGCACTGTGGCCTGTCAGCTGTACTGTAGCTTTCTGCTCCACGCTTCTTGGCAGCCTGAACATCTGAAGAGGGGATTCATTGAGTCATTATCACTTTCCTAGACTAATATCTCAGACCTCTCTCTCTCTCTTTCTACAACAGACGTGTTGATGAAGAGAAGACGTGCTATCATCTAATGAGCTAGCACACTGAGGAGCAACCAAGCTATCTGTGTGTGTGTGTGTGTGTGCTGGTGTGTGTGCACGTGTGTGTGGCTTCCAAGCTGTTTGGGGCTGGTTTTAACTTAAAATAAGTACACACACAAACGCAGAATCTCACAGCTGCTCATCTAAAGTCACCTCTTAACATCCGTAAGAGAGAACTGGAACACCAGAGGTTGTGATTCAGATGTTACTTTTTAAAATCAATTTTGGTCTTAAAGTTGTTCTGTTATAAGATCTGCCTTTGGGTATTCCATATAGGTTAAAATGTGATACAAAGAGTTTGATTTGAACCTAACCCTAAACAGGTCAATGGCTGTTAAGAAGAGGTTAAGTAAAACGGAGGTGTGGAATCCAAACAAGCATCTTATGTAACAGTCAGAAAAGTGGAGTCAGTGGAATCTATACAGGTTGAGGCTCTTGAAGCTCATGATGCACAAGACCAAAAAGTTTGGAAGCACTCACCCAACCTAAATAATTTTTTAGACAGCCAGTCTGTACACCGACTACAGGCTAAAATCAAGGTGTACATCTTTTTTTAACCCACTTTCTCACATTAAAGTTTATGACTGTTCCTTGAAAGGTCACCAAGATTCAAGAACATTGTGATTCATGATCAGCGCCTCAGTCATTAAAGCACCACCCTTCATGCTGCAAGCTGCACAGCAAAGGAAAGGGAGAGAAACTCAGATACAAAGAACTCTAAAAACAAATTTTGGATAAGATGGTTTTCAGTAAACCTTCCACAGAGTCAGGCTAAAGGAAGTGTAATATAGCAGCCACCCCCTCATGTCAAATCGCAGCTTGAATGCCTTTTAAAGGATAATTTTATTTTTTGCAATTATTTTTCTCACTCAGACCGGTGATTCCAATCATAAAAACAAACTACAGACAGAGTCAAAGGGAAAATTATTTGAGACATTAAACACCACTCACTATTTCATCTCCTCTCAACAGCAACTGGTCCACACTGGAACAACTAAACCATCAGACATGACGTCCAAATCATTGTAATAATAATTAGTCCAACATTTAATGTGCGTTCCCACCATTAATGTCGGAATGCAGTCTGACAGTGTCATAACGCCACAAAAATTCTTAGACAGGCAGTGTTTAGGGTTGACATGGAAGACTGCTGTTTGCTTTCTGTCTCTTATCAACAGTAAAAACTGGGAATTACTTAAAAAGTAGCAGAAAAAAATAATCTTGCTATAAATCAACCAATTTACCAATTACTGTAAGTCATAGCAGACTGAAGATTGTAAGACTGATATGTTTGAAAGGAAGGTTTACTGAGGGACAAGACTCACAGCTGTCAGAACTTAAATGAAGACTCATGACCGCAAATGCACACACACACACACACACACACACACACACACACACACACACACACATACATACAACCATATTTTTTCTTTCTTTTCTTTCTTTTTTCTTTTCTTTTTGTTTGATTTTAAAGAATCAAACAAATATCCATATTAATGTAACCCTCTTACTCATCTCTTAGCCAGCTGCTGAGACAGACTAACTGGTTTAAGTTATGGGAGTAGAACTGACAAATTCTTATGTACAATTTTACCTGCGACTGAGAATCTCCTGCTAAAGTATGCTTCATGTTCATGCGGTACTTTTACACTGGAAGTGCTTCGGTGAAACAAAATCTCCTTTCTGTATGCAAACTACTTTATGTCGGCCAATTGTTCCGTCTTGTTTTTTTTGTACTCAAACTTCCAGTTGAGAGGGAGAATACGAGCCATCTTGATTGAACTGATTCTGTTGCTAGATAGTGTTGAAGCACCAATCCCCGCGAGTTAGTTGCATTGTGAGATTTTGAGTTATTGTGCACTGTGCATGCATTAATTGCGCTAAAATTTTTAATCATGCAAATTATATATACATATATATATATATATATATATATATTTTAAAAAAAAATCCCCTCTCGCCCCCGTGGGCGGTCTATCCTTCAAGCTCGGGTCCTCTACCAGAGGCCTGGGAGCTTGAGGGTCCTGCGCTCTTCTGGATAGAGATCTCGGATGTTGTACCTGGGATCTGCTGGAGCCACTCGCCTAGCTTGGGAGTCACTGCACCTAGTGCTCCGATTACCACTGGGACCACTGTTACCTTCACCCTCCACATCTTCTCGAGCTCTTGGTACTTCTCTAGCTTCTCGTGTTCCTTCTTCCTGATGTTGCTGTCATTTGGTATCGCTACATCTATCACTACGGCCGTCTTCTTCCGCTTGTCTACCACCATTATGTCCAGTTGGTTAGCCACCACCATTCCGTCTGTATCTGGAAGTCCCACAGGATCTTAACTCAGCCATTCTCCACCACCCTAGGGTGCGTC
>VUQH01051235.1:0-18902 GCA_015106775.1 Etroplus canarensis | reverse complement strand
ACTTTGATTCTATATTCACCTGAATGGCGACGATGGCGCCTTCATCCTGACTGAGCTTATACAGCTTCTTCTTCATGTTGCTGAGGATCACAGAACGCGGAGGAATACTGACACTTAGAGGCTGATTACTGGGGCCCAGAACATCCTCGTGCTGCCACTGGAAGCAGATATACAAACACACACCAAAAAACACAGTAGTACAGTTAGATGAGACAGCACTGATAACATTAGTCACCAGACTGAAACTATGATTACATGCCTAACCGTATGAAATTACATCAAGCTGCAGGCGTATCATGATGAGTATTCACACTGACAAAACATGCTTTTTCATTATCAATAATTATCAGCTTAAAACTTTTGAACCACAGAAGCTTGTGAAAAATTAAATAAAATTTGACAACCTCCAGCTGATATTTCAGTGAGTCATTTAATTTAATCAGAATTTATGTTGATTATGACTTTGCATGCGAGATGCATGCCATTAAAGGATTGAGACCAGGCCATGTAAGCTGGGAGATTTCCAATTACTAATTCTTACTGTAACCATAGCTCACATGTTGCTAAAATGCAAAATATTACAAATAAAGAACAGCTAAGTGGCACGTGTGATGGACTAGCGTCCCATCCAGGAGGAGTCTAACTCCTAAGTCACTTCACACTACAGAAACTGGGGGTAAGCTCCGGCCCAATGAGCCTTGAAGGCTCGGGTGTAAAAGCCCAACGGACTTTACCTTTTAGTGGCACGTGAATAAACAATGGGTGGATGCTGTTTTGTCAAATGTTACATTACCAACTCTACACACTATAAGCATAAGTATTTTTTTTCTCATTGTCGGTGAGGTTAAGTATGTACCTGGAACATAGCAATGTGCAGCTGGCTCCTCTGCAGGCTGGCCTTGACGGCCTCTAAGTTGATGTCCAACCTCCTCAGTAGATCCACTTTCTTCCACGCTGTGTCATAGGATGAGACCAGCACTGTGGCTCTGTTTAACAGAAGCTGAGAGAATCGGCCTGACGTCAGGCCCTGCTCCATCGCCTTCTTACAAAGCTCATCAAGGGAGACCTTCAGCGCCAGGACACACAGAGGTACAGGCAATATTTAATTTTTATTATTCTTTTATTGCTTTACTTATCATGAATCATGCAGTGTTTCAGCAGTAAATCTCTTGGGTCAGGTTTATATGATATCTGCTCTTATAGTCTTTGTTATGTCAATAAAGTCAAAAATGTGTCATTACAGGGTTAAATATGTAATCTTGTTTGTATGTAATCTTAATACAAAAGCTGAGTTATATTTACTTATTTTGCCTCTAAAATTTAATCCCCCCAAAAAAATCTAAACTCTGGATAAACTGAGATCCATTTAATATTATCTATAGCATGAGCAAAAAAGTGAGCCATAAATGCAGCCATATCTTTATCTGTATCTTAGAATGACTCACGAAAGATCTGAAAACTGTATAATTAATTACATAAATGTCATACCTTGCTCTCTGCACCAAAGTCTTTTGCTTCGACCTGAGCAACAATGTCCACACCAAGGGCAGAGAGGGTGCTGCAGAGAGCCAGACCAAAAGCTTGGCTGGGCATACCCATAAGGATCTGCCGAACAAACTCGGCAGTGAAGGCCTTGATGGGACGAATCATCTGTTCCTCACTGACCACTGCCGCACCCGATCCTGATGCACTGGGCCGACCATACAGCGACTTCCCCAAACCAACGGGTCCATTTGTAGGTAACAGGTCCTCAGCTGGGGGACAGGTACCTGATAAGATTTGCCCCACACTTGTTAGACAATTGTGAGAAAATGTGGTTCTAATTCTTTAAATAACCAAGCCCACATATGATTTGCAAGGCTCATATTGAGTTCTTACTGAGTTCATACTAAGTTCTGTGTGGCCATGAAGAGGATCTTACCAGACAGAGTCTGAGCAAAAGAGGAACACAGCCTGAAGAAATCCCTGATGGTCTGCAGTCTCTTGAGAAAGAACACCTCTTCCATCAGCTGACGCTGATTCAGACCGTCGAAGAAGTGGAGCTGCGTGGCCCGGGCCTCCCTCAGAACATCCACCTTCCTCCAGAGGGGTGGCACCTCTAAAGAGCTCAGCTAAGACCAGAGTAAAATTAGATGAGAGAATGTTAGATTTTATACATTAGTAACCATAAATGATAACCTTTATTTACCAAGCAAACAATGTTAAAACGATGCAGACTATTTCCTGAAGAGCAAAAGAGCTGATTAGGACCATATTCACCAACCTAAACTTGCACAAATTTTGTCACATCCTCCTCTTTCACAATACTAATGCTGTACTGGGCTTAACTGTCTGTAAACTCTCCTTGCACAGAATAATTTTAGTGCCCAAAGTCTTGGATAAGCTTAACAGTATAAATAGCTAAAGGCTTTCGAATTTGACAAAACACTGGCTTTAAGTTACCAACATCTGTCAAATGGTGATTTGCTATGTCTGCATGACATGATAAGGACCTAATGGAACCTGTGGGTCAAATAACCGTATGCAGATTTCTGTATGCAGGATTTTAGCACAGTGCAATGCATAAACACAAGATAATTAAAAAAATAGTGATAAAATACACCACAACTCCTATAAAAACATCAGGTAGCAGACCTGCCATTGGCCTTGCATGTCATTTAAAATCTATAATTACATTTATTGAATATGTAGAAAAATGTGAGTTCTACCTTTTCAGCGAGCTGCCCAAAGGCAGCCTCTAGCTGAGTGAACATGCCATCAAAGGCAACCAACAACATTTGACCTGCGGACATCTTCGGTGTCTCCTGGCCCTGTCCATCCATGCTGCGAGGCTGGATCAGTTCAGAGTACTGGGCGCGCAGCATTCTGTGCACAAGAACAAAAGACAAGACAAGATTTGCTTTGGATTCTAAGTATGCAAGTTAGCAGTTAGTTAAACCAGCACTGTGTATGCTGAAATTCATGACAAGAAGAATTCAACCTGGTGATGTGGAGGCCGTGGTTGCGCCCACTGTGGTCAAGGCTTGTGGTGGCCTGCAGACTATCAGCCAACCCTTGCAAGCCAAGACCATCAGAGCTCTGCTCTACCAGCTGTTCCAGTTCTGCCAACATGGACTCCAAGGTGGGCTCTCCTTTTATCATACAGCGCAGAGCCTCTGGAAAGATGATCTGACGGAAGTTGGTGTTCAGTTCCTAAAGTAACAAGAAGACACATTAGCATAACAAATTCACTTCTCTATTTTCCAGCCTCGGCTAGACTTGGGAAACCAAAAGCAATTTCCCCCTTGGATTAATAAAGGATTCTGATTCTGATTCTTCAGGTTGTCATTTGTTGATTTCAACGTGTTTTTTAACGTACTTGCAAGCAGGTGTACACAGCATTGGCTAGGTAGACAGTCTGGGTGGTAGCTGAAGGAGCAGGGAGCTCCAGGTCATGAGGCAGGAGTGGGCAGCGTTGTAGCAGGGTTGTAAGGGCACTGACATTTCCAATCATACTGCAGAGCTCCTCCAAAAACCATGCCCCATCCCGAGATGTCAGGTCTACGAGCTGCTCCCCAGCACTGGCTGCTGCACCCTCCATCACCAGGTTACGTCTAAGAAAAACAACAAAAGGACAAGCAAATCAAACTACTTCCTTCTGTTTTCTTGCAATGTTTTTCCAAGCACCCTCATACCTGTATAATAAGTTAGGCCCTTAAGTATTTGGACAACGACAGTTTTGTAACTTTGCATCTGCACACCATCAACGTGGATTCTAAACTAAAAGTTGTGATTGATAGTTTTATTTTAAAGGGTTCACAAAGGTATTGGATGAACATAACTGTAAATATAAAGATTGATTTTAAAAGCTTGGCTGAAAGTCTTTTGCAGTCAATGACTGCCTGAAGTCTAGAACGCCTGGGGCATCATTAAATGCTGTGTTTCCTCCCTTGAGATGCCCTGCCAGGCCTTTACTGCAGCTGCCCTCAGTTACTTTTGGACATAACTGTACATCATTGTGTGTTTAACTTAATTTTAAATACTCCGACAAATACCATGTTGGAAAGGTTACAGCAGGCCACATTTCTGTAAGTCTGACTACTAAATGATTAGTAGCTTCTCCAGTGAATGTAATTGTTCTTCACCCACTTCAGTTTCTACTGAAAATACTGACTTAGTATAATTTAACTCAGAGTTCAATTCAACATTTTACCTAATATGAATGATGCATATACATGCAAGTGCACGCACAAAGACACAGACATTGTATTGTTATGCTGATGAGACTTGAAACAGTCACTTTTTGATTGCTGGATTGACTTTGAGATTCTCACTTAGATTGATCAGGATGGACAGGAGTAGAAATGAGTAGATCAGAGGGACAGCTCAGGTTGAGTGGCTTGGAGACAAAGTCAGAGAAACATGGTTGAGATGGTTTGATCATGTGCAGAGGAGGGACAGTGGACATACTGGACACAGGATGTGGAAGAAGGCGCTGCCAGGCAGGAGGAAAAGAGGACGGCCGCAGAAAAGGAGGATCGTGAAGGAGGACATGCAAAGTGTCAGAATGACAGAAGAGGATGCAAGGGGTAGGGTGAGATGGAGGCAGATAATCCGCTGTGGCAATCCCTTGAAGGGTCACACAGATTTTGAAAGTAAAACCTCAAATACAGTCACAGAGGATTAAACAGTGTTTATCACCTTTTCCAACTGCTTTAAATGTTTATTTGTGAAAGTTTGGTCTACAGTCTACCTTAGGCTTTTAAGCAACATATTAATCTTCAATTTAAAAAAATTCTCAGCAAGATACAAAGGATGGTAGCAGCAAGAACCACAATTTCTCAGGAATGGCAAAATCTAATTTACATTAAACTATATGTAGAAGCAGGAGAGTGAGATGGAATAAAAGATGTGCATTAAACCTGCAGAGTGTGCAGAGGGCAGAGGTGATGATGGCAGCCAGGCTAAGAGAACCTGGGTCTCCATTCTCCCGCAGGAATACAGCAATGCAGTGCTCAATCTCCTGGAGCTGCTCCTCACAGGCTGCTACGGTTGTGCCCTCAACCTTGAGCCGCTCTGCTTGGTGCATCATACGCTCATTGGTATCAGCCACTTGATGCTCCAGAGTTAATTCCACATTGGAAAGGAACTGGCAGGAAGCTGTGGAAGGCTGGGGGGCAAACAGCACCTCGTATCTGTGAAAGGAGAGGGAAACAAGTTTTAGCTGGTATGATTAGTTACAAGAGACTGCAGTGCTTCCCCTACTTCCAAGACCAAAGAGAGAGCAGATAATCAAAATGGGAAGAAAAAAAAAACCAAAGAACCATGTTAAGAGTGAATGATTTATGGTCATGTTGGAACCTCTCCTTTCTCAGCAACAGAACATTGATGCAGTTAAATCCAGGTAAAGTGAAATACAGTATTTGTCTTAAGCTGATGACACCTACACATTCCTGGAAGCATAAACATGCAGAAAAGCTAGAAAAGTGATATTTTTCAACTGTATTGTTTTGAGTCTTCAAGTGACTGACAGAGTGTCTCACAGGTTATTTCGGACCAAAAAAGATCTCTGAAGGGTAAGATTCAGCTTCAGCTTCAATGCCTTTTTTCTAACATGCTGTAATAAATAAACAATAATAAATAAATTCAGTAACAGAACCAAAGGCGTGAATACTTTTGCAAGCCAGTGCATTTTTTAATTGGTAAGTTCTCATACGGGCTGTGACGGCAGCTATCCCTCCTAAATTAGAATTCAGTTGTGCAGCATACCAATAACGCAACATGGATACTCCACAAATTGTGCACTACTGTATGGCCTGCGGTTTAAACTAAAGACTTCTAGACATCCATCAAGCATCAAGGTGTAGCACCTCAATTCCTTACAATTCCCTTTCCTCTGGCCTGCCATGGCTAGAGCAGCTGAGTGCCAGTGCCTTCCCAGATTATCAACCTGAAACTAGAAGCTTAAAGGGATTATGTGATGTGCTGTAATTAACTGGTGAGGACAACAGGGTAAAAGTTGGAAACAACTAATTTAAATGCTTGCTAATCTTTAGAAATCATTGTCAGGACTCATGAGCGGCACAAACAATTAGTCCCATTTGCACTGCATGCTGTAATTTTCAATATCATGATTTCACCACCACCTTCACAATTAAGAGAAAAATGTTTACACTGTGGAGGAAAACAGAGTACTGCTTAATAACTGATACATATGTGTTAGCCTTTCAAACAATGCAGCAAATGAGAGCACAGTTAGCACCAGGCGAGGGCTTATGGGGGTTAACCACTAAATATCAGAAGTTTCCTTTATTATATGCGACATTCCACTGTTTACATGACAAGCAATTAAATACTGTAGTTCCTTACTGTCTGTAGATGTGCTGGCAGTGGTCTACTGTCATGTCTCTCAACAGTTCTTCCAACCAAGCCTTCCACTGGTGGGCCCTATGGAACACTAGTGTAGCACGTGGGTACAGCAAAGCTACTGTGGCATAGCTGTGGAGCTGTTCCAGGCAGCTGCGAAGGGCTGCACGGCGCTGCTGCAGCAAGGAGCTCATCTCTGCCTCCAGGGTCTCGCATTGGCTGATTAGATGGGCCTGGCCTGCATTTTGCAGGAAGGCTGTAGCCGGCACATAGCTTGGTGGACCTTGAGTAAAGGGACAGCCGAGAACAAGACATAGCACAGCACAATATTAAATAAAATACTAATGTCATAGTTTCTCCATAGTTTCTTTATTATTACCTATTCCAAGGAGGTAATGTATGTGATCCAATTTGGTTGTTTGCAAGCAGGATTACATAAAAATGCAACAAACAAAAATTTTAACAGTAGTGGGACTTGGCCCAACTCTGAAGTGATTAACTTTGGGAGTCATTCAGATCCGGTTCTGGATGCAGGAATCTTCAACGTTATGAGAGCTGTTCAGTCTTGCCATTGGTCTGCAGTTTTATACAGGTATATGGGTTAATAAAACCTGTCAGATCAAGTCCATTTCTTACCACCCTGACCAGACAAGTTTTTTTCAAAGGACAGTCATCCATTAGTACTTCTAAAAATCTTCAACCTAACACAGCTTTATCACAACAATATACAATGCCTATAAAAAGCATAAAAAGTATTGCATTGCTTGAATAAATGAAATTGAGCCAAATTATAATGACTGTAATTTTATTTAATAAAGCAATAAAAATGTGAAACATCCAAGGGAGGTGAATACTTTTTATAGGCATTATATGGGAAATGGGGAAAAAAAAAATCATGCTGGATATTAACACTGACATGGACTGGGTGATATGTAACAAAAAGATGCCACATTGTTTGAATGAAATGAAAATTATCAACCTACAAATGGCTGAATTAAAAGACACGACAAAATTTAAAGAGAAAATATGATGCAACAGGCTTACCCATTTTAAAATTTCATTGTAGCAATTCAAAATGGTACTCAGTAGTTTGTATAGTTGCAATATCCCTGTCCTAATGCTTTTACCACTTTGTCTTGCTCATGTATGTATTGTATGTTAGTATCCTGCCCTAATAAGGTTGTTCTACTGTTATTCTATGTTTGAAAATAAAGGTAATAAAAAAGATCCATGAACTTTTTTCATAAGTTAAAAATCTCAAATGTAGTCCTTTCATTTGATAAATATTTTTAAGCAAAATTAACCTAAGAAACACCCAGAAATCTGCTGAAATACTCTACAATTAGAAACTTACCTAAGGAGTGAGGGACAGTATTTTAAACAAAGATGATTTCTTTTAAAAAATAAACAACAAAAAACAAACAGAACAGTTCATTCATCCATCCATCCTGCAACATTTTCAGTAGGACTAACCAAGATCAATGGGGTTGTTTATGTCCTGCAGCAAAGTGGCAAGCTGTGTGGCCTCCAGGCTGGAGAACGCTGCTTGGTATTGGGAGATCCACTGGTCCAGGTCGGCTAGTTTGCTCTGAATGGCCTCCTGAACAGTCCGCTGCTGTGACTGCAGCTGGGTATGTTCCGAGTATCTGTGAGAAGGAAGGCTGGGTGAATACGGTTTCAGAATGTTGCAATAATGTTGCATTTAGGGTTTAGGTTATCCAGCTTCCATGATTCACCCTGTATAAAGTCATCCGAAAAGATATGTATATGTCACAAAAAATTCTTTGCTTTAATTTTTATTTTTTGCAATTTTTGCCAAATTTTTTAAAATTTACTTTGGACAAGTAAATATTACCCTTAATAATTAAATAAATTTAAAAAAATGACATGCTTATAACAAATCCATCAAATTATAATAAAGTGCCAAGTGCCAATTTTGTGGACCTTTTTAGTTAATGATGGTTGGAACTCATTTTATATAAACTTTTTATATCTGGTATAGACACCAGATATCTATGCAAGTTGTTAAGCTGCACATGACTTCCAGAGGCAAGGTTGTGGATAGCAATGATAATGGCAAAGTATATAAAATATATCTAAGCGGTTTAAAATGTATCGTTCCAATCAAAGAAATAAGTGGGACTGTCCAGGACCGTTCATCCAGGCAATTTCTTCCTTGCTTTTTACTAGTGGGCATCTGTTGGTATCAACGTGAATGTGTCAATCATAATTAGACTGCACACATTTGACCTGCATTGAATGTATGGTAGGAAAAGGCAGCCCAAATGAGAAAAGTAGAGCCCACAAAACAGTTGTGTATGCACACTAACAGTAGACATATTTGGCACTGATCAAAGGCATGTTTTCAGATGAAGACCCTCATACAAAAGTTAAACACAGTGATGGGAATGTTACAGTTTGAGGTTTCTGCTCTGTATTAGGGACTGAGCAGCTTGCCGTCATTGATCCAACTATGAATTCTGCATCACATTAAAAAGGGTTTAAAGATATTGTGAACCCATCTGTCCAAAAGTTGAAGATTAACCTCAACATCTTTTTTACTTTTTAGGGAAAGATGTTGAGGTTAATCGTTAACTGAAAATCTAGATCTTTTGAGAGAAAAATAATCTTAAACACACAACCAAATCTGTAAAGGAACGACTCAAGAAGAAGAAATGCAGGGTCGTGTTATGACCTAGTTGAAGGTCAGTTTCTAAACTCATTAAAAGGTTGTGGCATTATTTATAAATGGGCAGTACACGTACGTCCACCTCTCATGTCATGCTGAGTGGTGGCCTGTTGCAGCAACAACTCCTGTTGATTTTTTAAAACTTTATTTCAATAACTTTTTATTATAATGAAGTTGATTTTTCTTGTTCATTGTGACTTGTGAATATGAAATTCCTCTGTTTGTTTTAGAAGTTTTGCCAAGTTTTAGTCAGTGGTTTGTCTTCACAATACACTCTTAGCAACAGAGAATCTTTACCAGTTGGATCACACCAACAGTTCTATTGCCCAGAGTTAGGCCTGTAATCCTGGAGGAGCTATGGAGGAAACAATTGGTGTTTCAGTGCTGGAGCTGCTCCAGCAATCATCACTGTCAATGTTAAGTGTTCTGGCAATAAATTGACAATCTTGTTGAGTTAATTAACACCACAGCAAACACAGTGAATATAGTCTGATGTGCTTCATGGGAGGATTGTGGCATTGCAACACTCACACTTCCCAGGACACCTAGTTTCAGGACTTTTCAGAAGGACATAATCTGAACGGTAAAAAGAAATGTGAAGGGACTAACTTATTGGCCATTTCTCTCACTACTTCCCCAGTCATCTGGTAACTCTTCACTACCACCCAGAGCCTCCTTGAATTCTGCACAACACTCTTCCTTCCTCAACTTCCACCATTTAATCCTTGGCTCTACCTTCACTCGCTTCCTCTTCTTGCTTTCCAAAGTCATCCTACAGACCACCATCCAATGCTGCCTAGCTACATTTTCCCCTGACACCACCTTGCAGTCTCCTACCTCCTTCAGGTTGCACCTCCTGTAAAAGATATAGTCTACCTGTGTGCACTACCGTATGTCCCTCTACATTCTTCTCCTTGACACCATACCTACCAAACACCTCCTCATCCCCTCTGTTCCCTTCACCTACATTCCCATTGAAGTCTGCTCCAATCACCACTCTCTCTCCCCCCTGGGAATACTCTCTACTCCACAAAAATGAAAAATACGATTAAAAAAAAAAAAGTAAATTAAATGCAGTATACTTGAACACAAAACAAGGACATTGTGCTTTTTTCCTTTTCATAGCTGTAGCAAAAAGTCAATCAACTGGACGTACATTTTTGACATGACTGTATATAATGGAGAAAGTCCAGTGCTTAGAAAGTTTATAACCAATGATATTTTTAACCAACTGAATGGTGGTATGGATGTAGAATGATATGACCATTTTGCTGTTTCTGACCTTTGCTCCAAGGTAAAGATGAGATGGTCAGGATGGTTCTCTGCCCCTTCTAAGAAAGCCATCTCCTCCTGTAGTTTGGCTTGTCGTTTCTCCCCCTGGCAGAGCAGCTCTTGCAGAACCAAGTACTCTTCTACAGCCTCTTCTACTTGTGGTAGAACTGCTAGCATTTCATCACGATTCTTAAACCAGTTCACCTGCACAGTGTCCATATAATAAATCAACCACAGTAAAAAAAACAAAAACAAAAAAAACCCCAAACAGGTAAGTGACAAAACAAAACAGCAAAATGAAAACAAAAAGAGAGCTGACAGGGAAAGCACAGCGCTTTGTAATATGTTTGTCATTCAGTTACAGTTAATCCACAAATTACTGCAAACGAACAGAACAAAACTTGTAACTTGATCTTAAACTTTCCAAACTTGAAGTGTGTACAAGAAAGCAATGTAGGCATGCATGGTTAAAATGAGACTTGCTGTCTCATTTTGTCTCAAGTGCCCTGAATGGTCAGTGAGAAAATTAAAGCACTATATAAATGTGAGCACATGGCATCATTTTACTTTTACAAACTCACCTTGATCTCAGCCACCCTAGAGGAGAAGAGAGAACGTGTAATGTCTCTCTCCATGTCCCTCTTGCTCTTCTTGCTGTCAGCCTGTTGGCCTCCCCCTCCATACACAGCGCCAGCAAATCCCACCTCACCCCCAGCTGTCCAGTCCACCAGTGGGTCATAAACAAAGGCCTCCAGCAGGGTTAAAAGGGTCTCTCTGCCTCGTCGCATTATCTGAACCACCTAAAAAGTACATGTCTGACTTCAGCGTTTTTTCAGCAGAGCAACAGGTACACACACCTCTTAATTATTGAATTCAGGAGTTTCATTCAGTCCCCTGTGTATATAATCAGGCACTTAGTCATACAGTCTGCTTTGACAAATATTGGTTAAAGAATAGATCATTCAAAAGACCTCACTAAATTCAAATGTGGTACTGTATTAGGATGCCACTGTTGCAACAAGTCAGTTGGTGAAATTTCTTCCCTCCTAGATATTCCATGACCATCTGTAAGTCACGTTATTGGAAAGCGGAAGCGATTAAGAATCTCAGCAACTCAGCCACAAAGTAGAAGACTGTGTAAAGTTAAAGAGCAGGGTCGCTGACTGCTGAGGCACATAATGCGTAAAAGTCACAAATGGTCTTCTGACTCAAATAACCTCCTCTGACATTAATATCAGCACAAAAACCATGAGCTTCCAGTGGGGACAGATTGGGGAAGGCCATCTTCTGCCAGGCCAGCATGACACTACACAAAACAAAGTCCATAAAGAGATGGCTGGATGAGTTCGGTGAAAGCCCTGACCTCAACCCCATCGAACGCACTTGAGATGAACAAGAATGGAGACTGAGAGCGGGGTCCTCTTGTTCAACATCAGTGTCCACAAATCCACCACAAATGTAACCCTGTGTTTTTCATGCTTTTTTTGCAATCTTCTACCTCTACATTGCCAACTCAGCCATTGCTCCCTTCCTGTCCCAGACTACCTTTCAATCAATCAGCAATCGACCTACGCACAGTGTCATCTGTGCTGAGCTACACATAGTTGGTTTTTTGGCAGACTGGATGTCTGTGTTGGCTACATTCCCCTCTTCATTGGCTCTGTGGAAACAAATATCGACCAAGGCAGGCACAACCACAGTTCTATAAATCCCATGTGATTTACTGGGATTTTCCCACATTAAGTTTTACATGCTGATGTAAGGAAAGTCTACAGCAGTGCAGAGATTTAAAAGTGGTTGTTGTGACAATCTCCTAAACAAATTGTTGACAGCAACAACCTAGGTACAGGAGTAGTAGTTTGGTGAGACGATGGAACAAGAGTTTTAGTCAGCCTTGAAGCTATTCTCCCAAACTGTCAGGCAACCCAGAAGGTGCAAGCAGTGGCTATATGGGTGGTGAAAGGAGTACTTTGAGGATCTCCTGAATCCCACTGATGTAGTAAGTAGGTAAAAGTAGTGCGTAAAAAACTCTGGTGGCCGGGCCCCTGGGGCGGCTGGGTTTTGCCCCAAATTCCTTAACACCCTGGATGCTGTCGGTACCCTGGTTGACATTTCTCTGAAACATCGTGTAAAAGTCAGGGACCAAGCTCTTGTCTTTGTAGACTGGGGTGGTGATAACCCTTTTTAAGAAGGACCAGCAGTGAAAGTGTTCCAACTTCAAGGGGATTATAATCCTCAACCTCCCTGAAAATGTCTATGCCAGGACTAGCTGGACTACGGAATAACTGGAGAAGGTGGCTGGGGGGAGAGAAGGCTAGACTGTTCTGTTTAAATGGATCTGAATAAGTGGAAGAAAATTGATGGATAGGTGTACAGATGTATATAGTGTGATGTGATAGTAACCTGTTCACAGGAGAGCCTGAAGACACCTTCCACTCCAGTGACTCCCAGAGCAGTCTCAATGTTGTGGGTCATCCTGAATGGGACCTTCTCTGGCACCCGCAGGCTTTTCCCTAGCAACAGACAAACACATTTTAATGGAAAAACAAGCAGGTTCTCCACTAACTGGCAAATCAGTGGTTTTCCAGTTGGACTGTAACATGATAGTGGCCATTTTCACATAAGGTCCTGTTATAAAGAACCAAGAGGGCCAACAGGGGCCGATCTTGTTGGTAGCAGCTCATATTCAGTTAGCTTTGCACGAACGTTGTAAGTACATTATAAGGTCATAATGCTGCTTCTGATGCAATTCATTTCTGATCGAGCATGTTTCCTGTTTATAATCATAAAAAGGAATTCAGTAGTGTGCTGGAATATGCCTTTAATAAGGCATTTGCCTTTGTTTTAAGAATTTTTACAATACAATCGATTACCATAGGTAGTAGCACACTAATCTTAATATTACTAACGAATAATAATTACTTTTATTTCCATATTTGTAATATAACAGAAGAAACAGTTCATAAGCACAGTCAACTACAACAGTAAAATCCTTGAATCAATGACACCTCTAGAGTTGGTACAATGTTTTCCATACAAAGAACTGTCCACTTTCTCATGAAAGGCAAAGATGAATTTTATGCCTCTGCTGACCAGCTGATTTGGAGGAAAACTAGATATAGTATGTATAGTGTTTCTGTTCATTGTACAGAGCTCCAGTTTAACATGCTCTTTATTTTTTATTTATATCTGAATCAGTGTAGTAATTTCTTCCTTAGACCAACTATCCTTTATCCAGTAGTTTTGGCATCATTACTACCAAACATGCTTCTGTTTTTTTGGGCATCCTGTAGCAATTGCATTTAATCTCAAAATGTTTTGGGGGCGACAATGGCTCAGTGTATCGGAGGACCCTCTTGGGAGCTGGAGGGTTGCTGAGGCCCGCCGGCTCAAGACCCACCCGGACTTGAGCCGGCCATCCAAGACCTGTCGGTTCAAGACCTTGCCCTGGACCCGTAAGTATGGAGGTGGACCAAAGGCCAGCGAGACGTCACCACCTGAGCATTGCCGAGGTGCCCCTGAGTAGAGCATCCCACCCACATTGCTTCCTGGCACCTGCAATGGTAGCTTTGCTTGCAGACCTCCCCTACTGCATGCTGCGTGTTAAAGTGTGCGTGTGTGTATTCAATCTGTAGGAGTGTCAATGATTCAGATTTCCCCAGCTGGAGATTAATAAAGCTGTTTGTTTGTTTAGTGACCTATAACACAGAGAAAAAGGTGAAAAGTACCTTAAGTTGGTCTGAGTTTGTGTGTTCTGTTTCATATATGCTAACCACTTACTAATCAGCTGGAAAAACCATCCTTTGGGTGTATACAACCCGAATTCCAGAACTATCCAATATTCCAAAATTCCAATATTTTATTCACAACAGAATATACATTACAATTTTATACACAAAATGAGCTCATTTCAAATTTGATGCTTGCTACAGGTCTCTAAATAGTTGGGACAGGGGCATGTTTACCATGGTGTAGCATCTCTTCTACTTTTCAAAAGTTTGAAGACGTCTGGGCATCAAGGTTATGAGTTTTTGGAGTTTTGGTGTTGGAATTCGGTCTCATTCTTACCTGATATAGGGTTACAGTAGGCGTACAATTTCCCAGTTTGAACATTTGTTATGTTATTTATGTTCTGTTGTGAATAAAATATCGGCTTCTGTGATTTGAAAGTCTTTTAGTTTTCATTTTGTTCAACTTTTCTGGAATTCAGGTTCTAATAGCCAGAACACTTCATGGTTACAGTTGTGGTTTTCCTGGGTGAATGTTCTCCTTGTAGGGCAAAGCACTTTCAGTCGTCTAACATTTTATTCACCTTTTTTCACTTATACCATTCAGTGTACCAAGAAACGTTCATATCATATTATCAATCAATTAAATTAGGAAGTCCATAACTTTTACATGAAGTGGTTCTTATTATCATTCTATTTTTAACCAACTCAACGGCAAACCAGTTAAACTGACCTTTTTCAAAGCATACGTTGTAGTCAATGTGCACCACCTCTCCAGTAGTCATGTCAATCAAAACATTGTCAAGGTGACGATCACCAAGGCCAATGATGTATCCCACCATAGACATGACAGCAGTAGATCTGGCGTAAGACTGCAGCAAAAAAGGAATATACACCAATTAGCACACCAATAGCTGATGACTATGCACTACTATAACCATAATGAGAGTAAAGCCTAGATTTTGACAACCTTTCTGAAGATCCCCTGTCGTTTAAAAAACTAAAGAAACATGAAATCAAAGACAGGAAAGAACTAAGGGAGAAATGTTTTAATTGCACCTCCTCATGCAAAATAAAATGCTAGAAGCCAATTACCTGAGTGATCCTCCACCACTCGCTAGGTGTGGTGCAAGAACACCAAAGCTCCTTGGACAGAAGGTTGGAAGGTGTAGCCTCCATTAACTCTTTCAAAACCTCCTTCATAACACTGAGAGGCCAGTCTCTCCGTGTCACATCTATACTTAGCCCCACTGCTTTCAGAGCTGGCCCAATGCGGCTGTAGTAGAGCTCACTGGGGCGGGGTACTGGAGGCACAGGCTGCTGCGGAAATGAATCTTGGGCCTGGTCAGAAAACAAGGAAGGAAAAAAAAGCATAGCATATTACAGTAATGTCACTGGTCAACAAAACAGAGCTGAAATAAATAAGATGGCTAGAAAATGAGCCAAATCAATTATTCATTGTTACGTGTATTTACAGTTTTACAGTGCAGCTTAGTAGAGAGAAAAAACGTTACCTTCTGAGCCTGCTGCACAGCTTCCCTTTGCTGCCAGCGTTTGTAGAGGCCAAAGAGAGGAGTGGCACCATCAACCCACTGGATTAGTCCTGAGCGGGTTCCGAGGGGGGTGACAGAGTAATGGCGGGCATGGAAGTGTGGTTGCTCCTGCTGATTGATCTTGGTGAACATGGTGTTGACAATTGACAAGAACTGCATGATGCGCTCATCCAAATGCAAATCCTCCAGACCTGAGAGAAAGTTTAATCACTAGGTCAACACAATGGAAACTTTTGAATCAGGTACAGTGTAAAACGTGGAAAGTTAGTTTAACTTCACTCATTTTTATTTGATTTGCTTTGTATGTAAGAAAGAGCTTGTTTAAAATGACGGCAATCACCCAAAGCTTCATAAATAATTGTCATAACTCCTGCAATCTTAATGGTTAATGCATTAGTCCTGTAACAAACAACAGAAGCTTATCATCTGTGCTGGGACTGTAACAGAAAGATTTTGACTACACAATCTATAGGTTCCCAGAGTTAGCGCTTTTTATTAATACATTTTCATTAAAATTACGCAGTACAAAACAGTCCCTAAAAAAAGAGATAAGAGCACTGCAATATAATTTCTATTTACATTCACTGTAAATAGAATACAGGCAAAGGTAGATATTTTACACTATAACTCCCTAAAAAATACTTGGACAGATTATTTTTGGCCAGGTATAATTAATTTAATAACCTCAGTGATTACATTTTCTTGAAAATATTACAAAGACTGTACTGTATATGAAAATATATTAGATTCAACACCAGGAAAACCTAACACATGTGCAAACATGGGGCCAAGATTGCTGAATTCTGAACCTTAAGTATTATATCAATTTTAGCAAAAAGCACACAAAGAAGGTATCCCAGAATTTAGTGAAAAAGAAAAAATATTTTTGAAACTACAATGTTAGGATTGTAACAGATTGCCAACAATAATAAAGAAACTTCAGATACCAACTTGATACTTGATCTAATGTTACATCTCTATTAAATGAGGGTTTTGAAAGGCTTGTCCTCTAGTTTTTCACACTAGCAACTGAACCTTTTGCCTTTCTGAAATAACACTGGAACACAGTGTGCATAATTTATCATTATCTGCTGATTATGTAATTTGGTATACAATTTCCCCCTTGGGATTAATAAAGTATTCTGATTTGGGTTTATTACAAAATTACACTGATCACGTCCTCTATTACATTTTAAAAAATCTGGCTATATTTCATGTTATGCTGTGAATCCAATCAAGTTAGTAATACTACTTCTGAATGAAATTAAAAGAAAGATCCTAATGTCCGAAGAGTTACAAGTTTAATGTGGTTGAACAACTCACCTACTAGGACAAAAATTGTGTTGTCATTGCTTATTATGAATCTGTGATTAAAGAAATTACTGACCTGATAGATTGGGGTGCCTACCTTATTCAATAAATGTTTTTAAATGAATGTTTTAAAAGCATTACAAGCACCAACAGATTTCTTTTTGAAAAATCAAACAACTATTTGTGGGATACAGATGTAAAAAAAGACAAGCCAGGTGTTACTGGTCACTTGGCTTTGATCCTGGGTGGTTAAAAAGTAAAAACTGACTATTCTACCACTGGACTACACAAGCTGTGGTTTTACTCTAATTTTATTTTTAAAAACAATTATAATCTAGATTGGGCACACAAGGAATTTTGTGTTTTAAAATTATAAGTAAAAATGATTTTAAAATAACCACATTTTTTCAAGGTTGTGAAAGAAACCGCTCGATAGAGTAAAATAAAAAGCTACACAAAATTTAATCGTCAAAATGTAAAATGTAATGTTAATTTAAATCCTGTGCTTGAGGACATTTTCTTTCCATGAAGACTTCTTTAGTCAATACCTACCTACAACTACAGATATGATACAGCTTCCTACCTTTAAAGAGGTATGGGTAGCTGTGTCCATCTGAGCCCTGGAAAAACAGCTTCTTTGGCTTGGTCTTTGTTGGCAGGATAGTGATGGTGTTGCCTACACTCTGTATGGTGACAGCATCTGATGCCGATGCCTCGCCGGGCAGAGCAATCTCTGTCGTAGTCATAGACACCAGGCGGGGGCTAATCTCATCCAGATGGAGTAGATAGCTGGTTCTTTTTTGTGCACGCTGCTGCAGGCTCATCATTATCTGACCAACACAGACACTATGCATGTTAGGCTTTGAACAGTTTTTTAAATAAAATAAGTTGAAATGGGCCGGTTTTAATACTTAGAACATACAGAAAATATATATAGGAGCATGCAAACCAGCATTTTGAGCACCCTTATCTCAAATAACAGTTCATAGTTGTGGTACACTTCTGACATGTTCTCTTTACTGTTTGAATGGTAGAATCTAATCTCACCAAGTAACACACCTTCTACACAATTGGCACCTGGTACTTGAAACTTTTACTATTTTTGGTAGTTTGCAAACAGCCTTTTGAGAATATATCCAAAATGAAATAAAACAAACAACAAAAAACAAAAATGTAGACTATGTTAATTCACGTGATCCTTAATTTAACTGGCAAAAGCACAAAGAGTTTTAATAGATTGACTGTTCAGATTTTTATAAATATACACAAATTTAGAAGAGGACTAAAACACACTCAAAGGTTGGGACAGAGGCATGTTTACCAATGTGTCACCTTGTAATAACACATTTTAATTGTTTTGCAATTGAAAATCTCTTGCTCTCTTGCTCAACAGTCCACGGTCTATTATCTGATCCTTCTTTTCATGATGCGTTATACATTTTCAGCAGAAGATAGATCTGAACTGGGAGCAGACCAGTCAAGCACATAGCAGTAGCATGACAGTTTCTGGGGCAGTATCATCTGAGGGCTCAAAGCTCACACATATTAATTAGTGGGCTCCAAACTTGATTGGAGATGTCTTAGTTTCTTTAAATCTTCTCACAATATTACTTCTTCTTCTTTCAGCTGTTCCCGTGTGGGGTCGCCACAGCGGATCATCTGCCTCCATCTCATCCTATCCCTTGCATCCTCTTCCCTCACACCAACCCTCTGCATGTCCTCCTTCACTACATCCATCAATCTTCTCTGTGGTCTTCCTCTTCTCATCCTGCCTGGCAGCTCCATCTTCAACATCCTTTGTCCAATATATCCACTATCCCTCCTCTGAACATGTCCAAACCATCTCAGCCTTGCCTCTCTGACTTTGTCTCCAAACTTCTCAACATGAGCTGTCTCTCTGATGTACTCATTCCTAATCCTGTCCATCCTGGTCACTCCCAGGGAAAATCTCAACATCTTCAGTTCTGCCACCTCCAGCTCTGCCTCCTGTCTTTTTGTCAGTGC
>VUQH01051220.1:21130-36559 GCA_015106775.1 Etroplus canarensis | reverse complement strand
CGCTTGTGTTAACTTGTTATTGACAGGCTGATGTATTTCGCCACTGAATCCACAGCGTTCGAAGCCACTCGCGTGTTTACTGGCTTGTAAAAAGCTGGTATCATATAACCGTAGTCGTATGTAGCCTGTATGCTCAGCGTATCTCACATGACAGGTGATATTGGTGGGGGGGGGGTAATTGTGTGAGGGTGTGTGTTGGGAGTCTGTCTCCGCTGCCTGGGGAAATTGTGTAGGAGTGTGGGGCAGAGAAAGCATGCAAAAACTGCATTTTTTAAAATATTATCCACTGACCTTCTGTTCATACAATGCGCCTCCCGTGTTTAGATGAAGGTTTGCGTAAACAGGCAGCCACAACAGATCCGCGAAGCATGCAGAAACCAATACTGCCTCGTCTATTTATTCTTTTTTAACTCATGTATTCAGAATGAGCACGCCTAAACTGCGCTGAGGGATTGAGTTCAGCAATTTGTGACAGTATTTGTGCAGGTTTGCAGCTTTATGCTGCGTTGTGAGCTCAGTCTGTCTCTGTGGTGAATTGGAACAGGTGGGCATATCCGCCGTTATGCACAGTGCAGCGTTTGACATAGGTCAGAGCATCGTGCGATGATGATGGCCCGCTGAAACCGATGTCTGCCTCTCACTCCCCTAAATAGCCAGTCCTCTTTTCAAAGAAGCGAGAAAACACAGCGATTCTCCTCCTTCAAAAAACCGCCGCTTAGGCGAGGGCACTGTAATTTGCCACTGAGAAGTCGAAACATGAGGTGTCTTTTGAGGCATTGATTCCTGTTGGCCTAAGCCTCTTCAGCAGAGCGAGGGAATGTGAGGATTGGGGGGGGGGGAGAAGCCATTGCGGCAGCTGAAACACAAACATCTGCTGCACTTTAGCTTCTCTCTGATAGATGTTGTAATACTCGTGTGTGCGCGCTGATGTGTGCACTAAGCATGCCCGTGAGCCTAGCTGCTCATCCGTGCATGCATGTACGTCCAACAGCGCCTCGCTATATTCGGTAATAACACAGCACAAGGTCTCTCAATCCCTATAGGATGCGAGGGAGGGAGAGAGGGGATGATGCTGAGGCCAACATGGCTCCATTCCTCCAAGCTGCTCTGCAGATCAAACGGGCTAGATGGCTTTGGCAGAGGGAGAAACTGAAGGCACCACTGGAAAGACATTAACACAAGCGGGAAAGAACCTTAAAGCGGCATAGCGGCAATCTCGACTGTTTGGCTCATTTCCCCCAGCACAGATCTATTTTACAGTGTCCCAGACCATTTCCCACTCGGGATGCTTAGCCTCTGTGATCTCTCTGCACGTGTGATCAAGCCCCCCCCTGCCTTAAGTAAGTCTAATTTGTATAATTGAAAACAGTCATCTGATGTGCGGTTCAGAGGATGGGCGGACAGTGGCGGCATTCAGATGTCACCCAGTGATGCATGAATTAACACCTTAGCCAGTGTAGCGCCAAGGAGAAGATGTTATGAAGTGCTGCCTCTTCAGATGGATTATTCAGATGTTTACATATAGATGATTACAAGCTGAAAATGTTTGCGTTTGGCTGACATCGGTGTTTCCAGTTGCTGTCAGATGATTTTTATGTTTTCGGTGTGGCTGAACTGTTTCATGCTCAGAAAACTCTGTGACTGTTGGGTTTATGAGACCCTTTAAAATAAACTGGATACTGGATAAAAGAAAACCCACACTCATCTAGCTATAAACAGTTCTGTTATAGTTCTCCCTGGTTTTTTGTTAGATTTTGAAAATACAGTACATGAAAAACAAACTGGAAAAAAAACCCCTCAAACATCTCATTTTGGAACAAAACTCTTATTTTTTCCCCTCCCTGTGCCAAGCACAATGATTTAAACTCAACTTATCCAGTGCCTTGCTCCCAGTTATCAAAGCTGCTGCCTGATAAGAGCGCCAAACCAATTTTTCAACTAAACCTAGAGACATCATTTTTGTTTTCACATATTATTGCTGCAGTTTGATGGAGTAATCTGTCAGTGGAATTGCTGATACAGAGGCAGGAACTCTGTGGTCCCTTAGCGGAGCGATTGAGCAAGGCGCTAAATGCTGCAAGGGTGGAAGGTTGGATTCCCCTCCTGGGCCGCCTAGGCTGAGGACATTTACACCTGCTGTTCCGTAAGGCTCTGGATTAAAGCTTGTACTAAAACACCAGATGTAGTAGATATGATGGCATGTAATTTTCCAGATATTGTGATCATTCCCATCACTATTTGCACTCTACAACTCATCAAAAAGTCATATAGTCATGGATACAGTCAGAATTCTATGCAGCCCTGTGAAAAATTAAGTACACCCTTACTATGGAAATTAAGAGAGTAAGTAGCAGCCAGGTGCTGATCCTCAGTCAGTGTGACTACCTCTATAAGAGCATAAATTCTGGCAGATCTGGAGCATTCAGATGCGTGTTAACACACTGCCACAGTCTTCTCAGGAGCGGACATCCCAGCAAATTCACCACAAGGTCAGAGCGTGCAATGCTCAGAGGAATTGCAAAAAACTCAAGAGCTACATCTCCGACTCTACAGGCCTCAGCATGTTAAATGTTAAAGTTCATGAAAGTTCAGTCAGAAAAAGACTGAACAAGTATGTCTTGTCTGAAAAGGTTGCCTGGACAAAGCCTCTTCTCTCTGAAGAGAACATGACGGCATGGCCTAGGTTTGCAAAGCTGCATCTGAACAAACCACAAGACTTACACAGCAGTGTTCTTTGGGCAGACACGACCAAAGTGGAGATGTTTGGTCATAATGCATAGCGCCATGTTTTGCAAAAACCGACCACAGCATATCGGCACAAACACCTCATAAGAACTGCCAAGCACGGTGGTGGAGGGGTGTTGATTTGGGCTTGCTTTGCAGTCTTAGGACCTGGGTACCTTGCAGTCATTGGGGTGACCACGACCTCCTCTGTATATCAGAGTTTTGTAGACAGCCAGAATGAGGCCAGCTGTCTGTCAGCTAAAGTTTAGCAGTAACTGGGTCATGGAACAGGGCAATGATCCCAAACACAGCAGCAAACCTAGAACAGAAGTTAATAAAAAGAAAAGAATCAAGGGTTGCAATGACCCCCGTCAAAGTTCAACCTGACTGAAATACTGTGGTTGGACCTTAAGAGAGCTGTGCATAAACAAATGTCCATGAACCTCAATGAAATGAAGAAATGTTGTAAAGGAGAGTGGCCCAAAATTTCTCTATAACTATATGAAAGACGTCAGACACTGAAGTCATACAGAAAACCATAACTTTAAGTTATTGCTGCTTAAAACGGTTAGCCCAGCTACTGAATCATGGGATGTACTTAGTTTTTATAGGACTGCATAGTCTGGTGAAAAACTTTCTTCTTCCACATTATGGTAAGTCACAAGTGCAAAATTAAAAATACAGATTTGCCACTAGGTGGCGTCATCTGTAAAAATGTTTACATTTTGAGCCATATGTCTGTGACTATTTGTCTGATCTGCACGAAACAAAAACCAAAATGATCCTGGGATTGTGTACTTTCATGATTACACTATGCCAAGAGCACCACAAATCCTTCATGTCATCACGATAGCACAAAATCTATTTGATGCAGGATTTTGAATGTTGGCACTGTGATGAACCTCCATGAGATGTAGAACTGATTAGATTTTCAGCCATATTGAAAGTACAGATTGGCCAGCAGGTGGCATTTTCTGTAAAATTTGTACATTTTTAGCCATATCTCTGTAACTATTATTCTAATCTGCGCAAAACAAAAACTTAGCTGTTGCATAGATCGGTACATAATTGTTCAGTTTGCATTTAAAAAAAAAAAAAAAAGGGGGAAAAAAAGACCATGACATCAAGACTCACATCAGGTCAAGTCGGGTTGGGTCATATCAGCATTCATGACCAAATTGCGGCTTTTCGGAGGTATACCTTTAGTGGTCTCACGGGGGCTAGTTTCTATAATTGTTCATAATGTCCTTACTATGCTGTTTAGTAACATTTGATTTTATTTAATGGTAAATCCTCACTGTGCCATCTTGATAGACTTTTACTAGTGTTATGCTTTTTTCGTAAGTGAAAGGGTTCTTTGTAAAGGTCATGGTTGGTGCATACTTTTGATTAATTATTTTCTGTTCGAGGAACCCGACACAGATGGTAAATTCTTGCTAATGTATTCATATGGAAATGTCTCAACAATTCATTGCAATTACACACAATTACATGTGCAATATAAATGATAATGATCCATTCACTCTAGTGTCTGATAATACATTAGAAAAGCAGTCCAAGAAGGTTTGAAACTGTGTTTATCAAGTAACAATTACAGACAGATTACACATGAATCACCATCTGGGGGATTTATAAACCATAAATCCAAGGCTATTTGAAAAATGGCCAAGCCTTTGTATGTATACTCTGTATGTGTGTGTGTTTGTGTTAGTGCGCGGCCTCTAGGCACATTGTGATGCAGTTTTGGACGGCTGCCCTCATTCTGATGTCCCCATCGACTTCCTGGCCTACATGGCCGAGTACAGGCCTGTTTTCCACTGCAGGTCGATACAGACGCAGTGCTGAGGGGACAGCCCGAGGCTTACACACTAACAAACGTACACACTCACAGATGCTTGCACTTAAACACTTACAAGCCTGGAAACACAATAGCACGCCCATGGGTCAAAGCACATTCCTAGAAAACACAAATGAAGTCGATGAGGGGGATGTGTGCTGCTGTTTTGACGGAATATTTAGATTAGTGTCTTTTAATCCAGCTGTCTGATATGGTTAGTTATTAGGGGGTTAACAGCTGTTTGGTTTTGGAGATATTTGATTATTTTTGCTGATATTAGCCAAATTGTTGATGCAGTCAGCATTTTGGTCTCGAACTTTTAGCACAGATGCAAACAAGAAAACTCCACTTAGGAGTACACTGCCTGTTGACCTGATTCGGACATTACCAGCCCATTGACTGGCCATTATCAGTGGTTACCAGTCCCCTATATTGCAACCAGCCACCAGTGGGCTGTTATCATCCATGCATGTTGGTGCATTCCTGACTTGATTCTGTTTGGTTGCTGAGTTGAGAGCCAGCTCTCTTCACCAGTGATGGTCCTTGATGATGAGGTTGGATCCATTAGACAGAAAAGAAGACACTCTATGTGCAAGTTTGAGGTCCAGGTGGTTAGAATAGGACTTCCAAGGAGTGATAAATTGTGAGTTTGTATGGCTGCTACTTCGACCAAGTCTTATTAATGGCCTTGTTTGGATTTCCCGGTCAAATGAAATGAAATAAAGTCATGTAGGATGTGCCTTGCATTTGCCTGAAAAAGCACATGTAAAATGGGGGTAAGCTAACAAGTAGAGATTTGTAGCATGTGTGTTACGTTGTAGGTGAAAGCCACTTAGACCAACTTTTTCCCTAACCCTGAGTACAGTGCTGTGTAAAAATCTTGAGCCACAACTTATTTCTTTATATTTTCCTTCCAAAGAGCCAGACTTTATATAATTCCTTAAAGTGGTCTTGAGCAATAGTTCTCCAGGCTTTTTGAAGGTCTTTCAAAGGTTTTCTTTGGACATTGGCTGCTTTTTTCACTTATTTTCAGTCCGGTCCTTGTACCTGACTGTTTTCAGAGGACTGCTGTTTTGTTTAAGTCACTTAACACTAAATTATAAATCATTCAAGCAAGAAAAAAAACAAACGCACCTAACACAAGGGCTGAACCAGTGTTGCATCTACACATAACAGACAAAATAGCAAAAAAACAATTTTTAATTATATCTTTAGGCGCTTTATTGCTAGCAGCCTGTCAGAAAAAGATATCACCTGTTTGCATTTCTTTAGTTGAATATGAAAATTGCGAAGATAACACAATTTGACAGGCATAAGCTATTATTTTTGCACCTACAAGGGGATTCCCAAAGAGCTATTAGCCAAAAACTTGGCATATCTCAGCATGATGTGTAGTGTGTCCTTAAAAAGTTTGAGGAAGGTGGATGAATGGAGGACAAAAAAAGAAGTGGCAGGTCTAAAAACAGTTTATAGCAGATGAAGAGTATCTTAAATCATATTCTTTAAAAAATATTGAAAAAATCCAACAAAGACCTGGCACAGGACCTGAGAGATGCATCTGGCCCTTTAGTTGAGCCATCTACTCTTCTCCGATCATTTGAAATCGTCTGAGTGGAAGAGTGGCTGTCAGGAAGCCATTCTTAAGGAAGGGAAATGGGAAGAAAAGGTTGGAATATGGCAAATTACTCCAGAACTGGACTGAAAACCAGTGGCAGTAGGTATGATGGAGCGATGAGTCCAAATTTGGCTCAAATCATTGCCAATACCTAAGGAGGAGGTCAGGAGAGAGCTACATTAGTGAGTTTCTACAGCCATCTGTAAAACACGGTGGAGGCTCTCTCAAGGCTTGGGGCTGGATTTCAGCCTGTGGTGTTGGGAACCTTGTCAAAATTGATGAAATTATCAACATGGACATGTACCGTCAGATATTGATCTACCGTGCAATATGGTCTGGAAATCATCTGATTGGCAACGGCTTAATTTTTCAGTGTGACAATGATCCCAAAAGACACCGTCAATGCAGTTAAAGCCTACCTGTTTAGAAAAACACACAACAGAACACTATCAGTCATGAACTGGCCTCCCCAGAGCCCAGACAGAAAATGGAACAAAAAGCAGCCAACATCCAGTAAAGAGCTCTGGAATGTCCTTGAAGACGCCTGGAGAACTATTCCTTAAAGAGCTAACAAGAAAGCTTGGCTTAGAGAGTTCAGACTGTGTTGAAAAGTAAAGGTGGTCTTACCAGATATTGACTTACAAGCTCATTAGAAATGTACTAACTCTGTTTTTGCCTTATGTGCTGTATTTCTATCTATTTTTGCACATAAATTGTTCCACCTGCTTCCCATTTCACTCACAAAATAAAAAGAATGAACAGGTTGCTCAAAACTTTTGCACACTACTATATCTAGCAAAGTACATGTGGTGTCTAAACCTAACCAACTGATCGTATTCACCCACCCAACGTTTTTGCTGTTTCAACCTTGAAAAGCATCCTTTTTAACTTTGAGCAGGGCAGAATGACCACCTTTACATGAGGTGGTAACTAGATCAAAGAGCTCTCAGGATAACAACCTGGAGGAGGCCTCCTCATGGTCGTATCTGTGGGACTGATAACGGCGAGGTAAGCTGATAGCGTTTCAACAAATGAGTTGCTTGTAGGGTTCGGAAAAGGTTTAACTTGCTGTGTTGTGAAAGATGGCAGGTTCAGGTTCTCGGATCCACAGCTTTTGCAATAATTTCACTTGGTGACCTCAAGCCAAAGCAGAAAATCATTTAAAAACATATTAAAACAGTCCAAGTTTTCACCGTAGAGTTCCACATTCTCTAAAGCAATCATGGTTTTGCTAACAAATCAGTAATCATCGTACTTCCAGTGTCGCTTTGGAGTTATGAGGAGGCAATGGTGCATCACAGACATTGCAGAATGTGACTATTTAGTAGTACAATAGCAGTTGTTTTGAAGCCTATCAAGCTTTACTGACCCTATGACTGCCGTTATTCAATATTACCCTTCCATTAAAGTGATCTGAATTGACAAAGCAGGGCCCAGACTACTACTTCTCCTTTTACACCCTCTACGCCTACTAGCACTTGTGTCTTTGTAATATAGAAATGGTTGGGCACCTTGTAGGTGAATTGCAGCCAATTTCAGTACAATGGGATTAATGGGAAGTCAACAAGTTCTCTATAGATCAGCCCAGGTTGAGTTCTGCCGGTCAAGGTAACCGTCATGACATCATTATGACTTAATCAGGGGTTATTTCCCAGATTTAGAAGGCTCCACCAGAGACACAGAAGCCAATATAGATCCGGTTTTTCAGCCGAAGAAGTACTACTTATGGTGCATAAACTAAACTCTGTGTAAAATTATTGGAGTGCCACCTCAAAAAGCACACACAGTAACGGAGGGACATTTTGTGGTAGTCAAAAGGTAGACTATTCCTCGAAGTATTCCTTTAACTGTAGCATTATCGACATTCACAAGCCATTTTCTCAAAGCTGTGCTGCCCAGCCCAGGAAGAATAAAATTCAGACTGATGGAGATTAAAGCGTTGCTTTTTCTTCCTCTTTCCCCCTGCATTCATTTCTTCTCCACATCCACTTCTCCCTCCTTCCACTCTATTCACCCTAACAGCCAGGGTAGTTATTACTACTTAAAGTACTGCACTTGCTGACAGGGAGGTTCATGGTTTATTTATTTATTTATTTTTGTGTGTGTATGTGTGTGCTGTAAAATACTGGTCTGATGGCTCCCATGGGTATTTCAGAAGCTGCAGTCGCTTCTCTAAAGTTCAAGCAATTACATTTTCCTACCGGGTGCCATTTGCCAAGCAGTCTCTGGCTGTGTATGGGTGTTTACTTATATGGGTTTCTGTGTTTGTTTATAACATATGTCTCTTTCTCTCTTTAAAATCATGTATGTATATTACACTTTAAAAAAAAAAATCTTAGTCTTGTATGAAACTGAGCTGCTGAAAGTACCGCCTAAATACTGGTGGTATATTAATGTGCAAGTTTACATTCAATAAGGGCTGCCCACTTGTTTATATATTATTAGGGGTGAACTGAACTGAACCAAACCCTAAATGAATGAAGTTTTATTTCTGTAGTTGTTATGGCTGGAAGCCTGTACGTGTCTGCTTAGACTGTTGACCCCGCAGCCTGGACCTGCACAAGCAGCAGAAAATCCTTGGATTAACGGATGGCTGGATATTACCTGTCAGAAGTTTGGGGTCACTTCAGAATGTCCTTGTTTGAGAAATGTGCTCTACCTTTGTCATATCATTTATGGTTCTTAACGAAATAGCTTTGTAGGAAGTATCTGGATCAGACTTTGCAGCCTTGTGGTAAAATGCATAAAGAGAGAAAATCTGAAACTCATCAGTTTGTTGGTTCAGGAGAATGAAAGCTGGTCCAAGTAGGAAATTGCCAAAGTACTAAAGTTTTTACAATAGCGTGTACTACTCCCTCTATAAACCCACTTATTCTTGCTATCATAAATATAATTTAAAGAAGCTGCCAGTTGAGACCCTGTTAGGCATGTTTTGCCACAAACCAGAGACTTTTATGTGTTTGTCTTCTGCCTCAGTTGTACACAAGGGCCTCCCATTTCTCTTTCTCTTCTAATTTGAGCCAGTTTAGTCTTTTCTGTGAAAGGAGTAGTACACACTGCTGAAAAATACTAAAAATGATACCTCCACCAAGGAGGTTATGTTTTTGGCTTGGTTTGTCTGTTTGTTAGTAGGATTACTCAAAAAGTTAGAGAGAACGTGACAACTGAACAAAATTGTACCAGAGGTGGGTCTTGGGACACCTTTAAAGTGGTAAAATTTTGGAGTTCATCAGCATTTGGAAAACAAAAAATTCAAGGATTGTTCAGTCTTTGCTGAACTATGCAGTCTTGGACTGTTCTTTTTTAAACTGTTTTACACCTCCATCTAGAGGCTAAAAAATTACAAAACTGTCAGCCTGTGAACATTAATGATTGTTACCTCCACCAAGAAGGTTATTTTTTTGGTTCCATTCATTTGTCTGTTAGCAGGAATACACAGAAATTTATAGATGGATTTGAGTGACTTTTTTTTTTTTCAGTACTGGGATTCGGTCTAACTTAGATGACATTAACTTTTGGAGTCGATTCGGATCCCGATCTAGGATTCTTCAAAATTGTGAGATAGGGCAAAGTTTCTCCTGTTCATCACATCTTAACAAATAAAGAAACAATTTTAAAAAATTGCAGATATCAGCTTGTCAAAAGTTGGCCTCATTTCCCTTGCTATAAATAAAGCAATAGAAGCATTCTACCTCAGGAAAACAAATTTGAGGCTTGTTTAGTTGTGGTAGAGTTATGTAGTCTTGGATTGCTCTTGTTTTCATTAATTTAAAACAAAAATGGATGCAAATATTTCCCATTTGAAATGACAGAACTGGCAACTGCTCTTTTTTTTGATCATTCGACATTTATACATAATCAAAATTGTTGTCTGTTTATCAGCTCAGTCAAGAAATCAAATCAGTCATTTTACTGACAGAACTACATGCTACAACAGGTCCATCTGGGGTTGGCAAATCGTGTTGTGTGACTTGCCAGGTTAAGGGAGGCTGGTGTGGCTCTCAAACAGAGTAAATTCAGCTCTGAAGTCAGATTTTAAATGCAGTAATACAGCACTGGGTCAGTGTAGTGTGGGCAGTCAGAGTGATGTGTTTGGCATGCTGCAGTAGATGTGTACATGACTGGAATGTGTCTGAGCAGCAGGTTTGTGTCGGGCTGGTGTAGAATTACAGACTAGGATCGCACCAATATGTGCTCTTAAAGGCCAGTGCAGATAATTTTGGATTGAACCTGCCGATAGCTGATATTTTTATTTTTATGTCCTTGCTAAAGTTATCTGAGAAAATAACGAGTAAACAGTGTCTGAGATGGAAGGTTGGTCTTGTCAGATAAGGACAGCATGAAGGCCATAGAACGGTAAAATTCTACTGAGAACGGTTATGACACAGCAGATTTCACCTGTATCTTCTCTTGGAATGCATGATGTAGACTTCTGATCGTAAAATTCCAGAAACTTGCACTGGTTTGAAGGATACAGATTAGTTGATACTAATTTATATATTGCTTGTTTCCTCTATGAAACACTTTTCCATTTTCACAAGAATTGCTACACTCATCAGGTGAGTGTAATGATCACCTGATGAGTTTTCATTAAAAAAAAAAAGCATGTGCTCAAACTCAGATTATATTTTCCATTAAAGAAGCACTTATCCATTTTCACAAGAATTGCTACTCCAAAGGGTATTGATGTGGATGTTCATAAAATGCGTGTTTGCTTGTGCCCCTCTGCCTTCTGTACATACATGACGTCTTTGTTTATTTATGGCACAATAATGTGTTAAGCTTGGTTACGGCTGGTCAATAACTAGAGAACTGTCCTGAATGTGACTGTGAGCCTCTTTGACTTCTCAGTGGATTTTAATTCTCATTATTTTGTGCAATACAGCCAACCAGTGACAAGAAAACATACATTACAATTACCTGCGAATTAGGATGGATCGGGAGCTCGATGATCTACCATGTCACTGACATTCTGGTCTGCACGTTACGTGAATTGTACGACAGATTTAATAGTGAAACGTTTAGCTGTGAAAGATCCAGATATTTCCTGATGGTAGAGACCTAACCAGAGATAGAAGAGCGTGAAAATTCTTGCATGTAACTCCAAATTAACTTCAATGATTCTCCATTGGTGCTCAACTTGTAAGTTGGTAGCTCTTCGGTAAGCTCATTGTGTAGCTTGTATATGGCTGAAAAATTATTTGGTGCAGGATAATCATATTTTTAGTGTTTATTTGTAAAATAACAAATCTAAATGATGAACCCGAGTAATAATGTTGGGTGTTTATTTTCTTCCCTTTTAGAGGAGCGAGGCCTGCAGTCTCCCTCACCTATGTGTCTTTGGGCTAAGATAAAGCTAATCACTCCCAGGATCTCTGTACTGCACACAGATATTGAAGTGATATTGATTTTTTTTTCCTTTTATTGTGTGTGTGACAGCAAATAATTGAATTTCATGAAATGTCATTTTTGTTTCCGTCGGATGTTGTTTGTTTCGGTGTCTTTGAGGGAGGCAGCAGAAGCGTAACTTTTGCTAGTTAGTGCTCAGGGTTGAGTTCAGCGTTTCTGTGTTTTGCAGGGACGGTTGGGGAGATATGGAGCTAGACGTGCAGAGGCTGTTGAGATTGAGGGTTGGTGCATTTGTGTGTGTGTGTGGTGTGTGTCAGTGAGCAGAATAGGCTGCCAGATCTGCCATGGCTGCCATGGGCCTGACAGGATGACAGCTGTCACCAAGGAAATAGAGAGAAGAGGAGGAGAGAGGAGAGACACTGCCTCAAGGGAACTCTCTCTCTCTCTCTCTCTCTCTCTCTCTCTCTCATAGACAAGGCATGGTAGTTGTGTGCATGAATTTTAGCGTATATGTGTGTGTGCGTGTGCCACTTTGGGTTGTTTGTGAGCCGGAGAATGGCTACAATGCGAGTATAATTGGTTTGTGTTTCGGCGATGTACACACTTATCTTCACATCAGCAATTACAGTATGTGTATTGAAAAGGAACAATGGGATTGCAATGGTATGTGTTTACAAGGTGTGCGAGTGCGTATGCGTGCACACGCTCCCCCCGTGTTTATGTGTGTACTACGTATTGAGTTTGGTGTGCTTCATTAGTTTATATTGTAAAATCGATGTTGCTCATTGTGGCGCGACCTGCCTCTCTTCTTGTACTTGGCGATACGCTGGTGATTTTGCCTGTGTGTGTGTGTGTGTGTGTGTGTGTGCGCCCGGTAATAGTAACCCTGGGGAGAGAGTCTGACACGGGGGGGGAGGAGCCCCCTAAGTGACCTGGAAAGCAGACCCATCCATCAACAACTTCTCCTCTCAATCCTCTCGCTCTTCTCTGTTGTCTTTTTTCTCTCCTCTATAGGGCTATTACAGCAATCACTGCCCTTAAAGCTGCAGAGAGGACCTCTGTTTGGTCGAGTGAGTGCGTGCGTGCGTGTGTTTGAGACCGTGTGTGTTTGTGAGCATTTCTGGAATGCCTCTTTGCCCCGTCGGAGCAGCGTGAGGTTACGTGTATTTAACCCAGGCTAGCTGGCCCCGCTAAGCCTAATGGTTTTAGAGAGGAGCGGAAGTCAGAGCGAAACAGGAGAGGACAGGCGGACTAAAGAGCGAAGACGGGGATGATTGGACGCAAAGGGAGGGTTGTGGATTGCAAACGGGCAAAGGGAAAAAAAGATTCAGCATGGCTAAACTGAAAGGCTTAGTTACTCAGCTTTTTAAAATTAGAGCTCTGATTAATAAAAACTGCAATTAATGTCATTATTGATTCATCGAATGCTCGTATGAGCAAGTACCTGATCTAATACTGGTCCTCACTTTTTTCCAATTTAAAATCAGTGCATCTCACTGTGTGATGCCAATTTAATGGTTAAGAAAAAGACATCACTTTTAAAGAACTGCTCGAAGAGAAGAAGAACAAGTAGAATATGTTCCACCTTTGCAGTAGCATGCAGGAGCTGCTCTGGATCCAGTGCAACTTTCTTTAAAGCCCTTCTCCTTGCATTGACTAAACCTCTTAAAGCTCATCTGTTCTCATCAACTTAATGTATTTATAGAATATCTTTCCCTAAAAATAATCCCTTCATGCCTTAAAATGGCTCAAATGTACCTCAGCATTCATTGCCTCATTTAGTAATGAATATTTAAATTAGTCCCTGACTCATCTGACTGCGGCCTGCCTGCAGCCTGCCCCTGCTCTCCCCATGCGTCTTTGAGCCACGCTTCCTCGCGAGTTCTCTGGCTAAATGGAGGGAGAGACGGTTTGTGTTTTTGAGACTGCCGTTGCAGTTCCAAGATGAGCGTGCTCGGTTTTGTTGTGCTTGCGATATGTCTTTCGGAGGATAAAAAATGAATACCTGTATTTCAGCAGAAAGGTTGACAGACAGTCAGAATCATAGACTGTATAACAGGAAAGTTAAATCTCTGGACAGCTCTACATCCTCTTCCCCTCTGAACACTACACTGACACTTTCTCATCCTAAGTGGTATAACACAAAGTTATGGGCTGGCTCTAGCTAGTTGGGATACATTGCTGCAACGCAATCTCCAGATGTCTTTGACGTAACGCCACAGCTGTTAATTTGTCACATACTGTTGATGACTTACTGATTTATTTAACTGTCCTGGTGTCAAACCTCTGCCAACTTGCCAATGCAGATTAATCCAATGGGGCGACGCCTTGGGGAGGATACAGAGGAGCAGCCGAAGGTACATTACATTTGTTTTTAAACTAAAAATTGTACGCATTTCTGCTTTAAAGCCAAGATGCAAAGAATCATTTTCCTTCTTTCTCCGCCTGATGTTTCAGTTGTTCCACCTTTGATCCGATCAATGTGTGTGGTGGAATATGGGCGGATGCTTGCTCTGATACACCTGTAGCCTTACCCAGTGGTGAGATCACTATGCACTAACACACTCTGGAGCACATTTCTAAGTTTTTCACCTGCTAACAAAGCAAAATATAAAAGGAGAACTCACCACTGGTCGGTCCTGAAATACACTCATCAGCATCCTCACCTGGTTAGACCCCCTTTTGCCATCAGAACTGTCTTTAGTTCTTTGCGTCATAAAGAATTTGATCCACATTGACATGATAGCGTCACTCAGCTGCTTATCCATGATGCAAATATCCTGTTCCACCACATCCCAAAGGCGATCTCCTGGATTGAGGCTCAAGAACCCAGGTTGAGATGATTTGAGCTTTGTGACACGGTGCTTTATCCTGTTGGAAGCAGCCATCAGAAGATGGGTACACTGTGGTTGTGAAGGGGTGGACATGGCAACAGTACTCAGTACAGTAACAGTACAACAGGTAGGCTGTGGTGCTACACCAAATTCTGACCCTACCATCTGAATGCTGCACCTGAACTCACCAGAACAGGCAACGTTTCTCCTGTTGTCCAGTTTTGGTGAACCCATAAGAACTGTAACCTCAGTGTCCTGCTCTTAGCTGACAGGAGTGGCACCCAGTGTGGTCTTCTGCTGCTGTAGTGCGGTGCGTTGTACGCTCAGAGATGCTCTTCTGCACACCTTGGTTTTAACAAATAGCTATCTGAGTTGCTGTTTCCTTCCTAACAGCTTGAAGGAGTCTGGCCGTTCTCCTCTGACTCTGCCATTAAAAAGGACATTTTCTCCACGAGAACTGCCACTCACTGGATATCCCATTTTTTTTTCAAACTTTTTTCTGTGAACTCTAGATATGGTTGTGCTGGAAAATCCCAGTAGATCAGCATGTTTTGCCAGCCCATCTGGCATGAAATATGCCACATTCAAAGTCATTTAAATCATTTTTTTTACTTTCCCATTCCCATTCATCGGTTTGAACGTCAGTGGGTCATCTTGACCAGGTCTACATGCCTAAACACACTGAGTTGCTGCCATATGACTGGCTGATTGGATATCCGCATTAATGAGCGCTCGATTTTGACATTTTCTGTCACTGAATTCCTCTTGTTTTACCCTAGAGAGCACAGGTGCAAACTTTTTCTGATGCAGTACCGTGCATTTCAGTTGGAAGACCGTATGCCTTTGAACGAGTTTACCTAGAAACAAAACACCAGAGAGAACAGTATTGAAATGATGTTATCTAGAGACAAATCCTTGAGCTTCGCTGTAGACGGTGAATAATGGAGCAGCTCCCAGGCCACTACGAGGACATTTTCTCTCTCACAGCTGGAACTCTTCCATTCAAAGAAAACTCATTTGGCTGGGATACCTGAAGCAAAAAAAAAAAAAAAAAAAAACAAAACCCAGAT
>VUQH01051217.1:0-22890 GCA_015106775.1 Etroplus canarensis | reverse complement strand
AAAAGTACAAGGTGTTCAGCGCTCAGAGACATGGCCAAGGTAAGAAAGGCTGAAACCCAACCACCACTGAACAAGACACAGAAATTGAAACACCAAGACTGTGCCAAGAAAAATCTGAAGACAGATTTTTCAAAGGTTTTACGGACTGATGAGATGAGAGTGACTCTTGAAAGACCAGATGGATGGGCCCATGGCTGGATCAGCAATGACCATAGAGCTTCACTCCGACTCAGACGCCAGCAAAGTGGAGGTGGGGTACTGGTATGGGCTGGAATTATTAAAACTTAGCTTGTTGGACCTTTTTGGGTTAAAGATGGACTCAAACTCAACTCCCAAACCTACTGCCAGTTTCTAGAAGATGCTCTCTTCATGCAGTGGTCCAGGAAAAAGTCTGCATCTTTCAAGAAGACCATGATTTTTATGCAGGACAATGCTCCATCTCATGCATCAAAGTCCTCCACTGTGTGGCTAGCCAGTAAAGGCCTTAAAGATGAAAGAATAATGACATGGCCCCCTTCCTCACCTGACCTAAACCCTGTTGAGAACTTGTGGGCCCTTCTTAAATGTGAGATGTACAGTGAAGGGAAACAGTACATCTCTCTGAACAGCGTCTGGGAGGCTGTGGTTGCTGCTGCACAAAAGAAACAGATCAAGAAACTGACAGACTCCATGGATGGAAGACTTTTGAGTGTTATTGAAAAGAAGGGTGGCTATATTGGTCACTGATTTAATTTTTTAAATTTCAGAAATGTTTGTAAAGTTTGAGTTGTTTATTATTCTCACTTTAACAGAAAAAATAAACAAGTGAGATGGGAATATTTTTGTTTTTATTTGAGTTTCATAATAATTGTGCACATGCAGATATTTTCATACAAAAGCCAAAACCTCACTTTCACTTCCTTAAATATTAAAGTTTGAGGTTTATTAACATTTAAATAATTAAACTAATCCTCAAAAATGCAACTTGCCTAATAATTGTGCACACAGTGTATAGTCCATTTGCAGTTATTTATTTGGTGGTATGGCTCTGCTCTGGGACCTCCCTCCACTGGGAGGGATGAAAGCAGGGAAAAGCAAGATCAAAAGGACAGAGCAGGCATCAATGACAACAGATGGGTCATACCATAAAATCTGTTTCTATATTTAATGAAGGCATGCAAAATTTGACCTTTGCAGTATGGATATTTTTGTGAGTTGCAGGCCTTCAAAGTATATAGGTGCAGGTTGAAGCTTGCACTTCTTAATTCATATTATTTTTACAGCATTTCTAAACCATCATAATTTCATAAGCACAGGGGATAAACACATTTAATTTACAGTTTTGCACCAGCTCCAAGTGTCACAATCCAAAGCCAAAATCTTGTTTTTGTTTAGCATTTTTGTTAAATAAAGAACAGCAAAAATGCACAGATTTTATATCTGTAGCATGAACGTGTTTACCCTAGGTCTTTTTTTTTTCTGATCATTCACTGGGGAAACAGAGCTTTTTGGGTAAACTTTCAAGGGTCACATCACCATGTTTGATAGGTAGCTGATCACAACAAGTTATAGCACATGAAGTGTCTCATTTTTACCCACATTTTGATAACAGGCTCATGTTCTAGCTGCGATTCCTCATATGTCAAAATCATTTTCTAATATAGTCATATTTTAACTGCCATGCATGTAGCTTGTGACTATGGATAAATGACTGTCTAAACACCTGTCTTCACAGCTGCAACTGATTTCCCACTGAATATGCAGAGAGTAGCTTTCAATCAGTCCAGGCCAGATTTGTGCTCATACTACCTTATAGCATCAAATAGCTCAGGCCTGCTGAGGCATGGACTCCACAATCTCTCCAAAGGTGCCCTTTGGTGTCATGCACCAAAACATAAGCAGCAGGTCCTTTAAGTCCTCTGAATTTTAAGGTGGGGCCTTTGTGGATCAGACATGTTTTTCCAACATTTCTCACAAGATGCTTCATCAGATTGAGATTTGAGGACTTTAAAGGCCAAGACAATTTGAATTTTTTTCTAATGTTCCTTAAACCATTCCCTGAACACTGCTCCATCAGGAAGGTGCACAGTCACCAACAATGTTTAGGTAGTTAGTATATGAAATAAAAGCCATGTGAACGCAAGGATCCAAAAATTCCCAGCAGGACATCTCAGCTCATCCTGCTGTGATTCCTTCCCCCTGATAAATGATGCACATGAACCCAAGCGCCCAAATGTTTTTGGTGTTTTTTTTCTTCTCCCAGTTCTCACACTCGTGCACTTAGTGTAGCCACTTTTTGTAATGCTTAAGGGTCTGAATGGCTGCTCTGATTTGTCTGCAGCATCAGTTTCATTGCCTTTCTATCATGTCACGTATCGGTGAACCCTGGGCATCCACGACCATGTTGTTGGTTCACTAGTGGACCACTTTTGTTGGACACTAACCACTTCATGTCAACAATGCTGACTCACTCGTCTTATGGTTGCAGTCTGGTCATTATTAAAGTTGCTCAAATTCTTATGCATGACCTTTTTTCCTGCTTCCTACACATAAATTTCAAAAACTGACAGTTCACTTGCTGTCTCGTACATCCCACCCTTTGCAATAGATCTTCAAAGTAGACAATTTGACCCAGTTCCAGTCCAGCTTCTACACCCTCACTGCCCAATGAGCATAACGCCATGTTGAGTCACACTTAGGGCAGCTGAAGGGTCTCTTAATGAAGAAGTTGAGTAGAAATATAGCATCAAGCTTTGGAATGCTTTCACTTTTCTCCGATGGAAGGAGGAACTTGTAATCAGCATTTTCTGCAAATTATATCTTTATTAGATAGACACATTAAGATTATGTCTATCATTTATTGGAATATTCACCTATTCCTATAAATTTCATTCAGGCTTTTGCAACAGATGAGAAAGGCTCCCACTTCTTCCTGTTTTGTTCTTTAATTTAGGCCTTTACAGTCATGTGAAAAAGAAAGTTTTCCACAGGGCTGCATAGAGTCCTATGAAAACTAAGTACAATGCAGGAGTTACGAGGATAACTTACAGCCAGGTGCTGCTAATCAAATGAAGAATTAGTCATCATGCAGTGTGAGCAATTCTATAAAAGTAGAAGTTTTTAGCAGTTTGCTGGTCTGGAGCATTCAGGCGTGCGTTAACACAGTGTCACATCTTTCCAGGAGTGAACATCCCAGCAATTTCACCCCAAAAAATGAGTGTGCAATGCTCAGAGAAACTGCAAAAAAAAAAAAAACAACAGCTACATCTCAGACTGGATAGGCCTCAGTTAGCATATTAAATGTTAAAGTTAATGACAGTAATGTTAGAGGAAGAGTGAACAGGTATGGTTTGTTTGGAAAGGAAAGCCTTTGCTCTCTAAAAAGAACATGGTAGCACGGCTTAAGGTTGCAAAGTTGCATTTGAACAAAACCCAAGATTTTAGGAACAGTTCCCTTTCAACATACAAGAACAAAGTGGAGACGTTTGGCCACATTTGGTGCAAACCAGACACAGCATAACAGAGCAAATGCCTCATACCAGCTGGGTGGTGGAGGGGTCATGATGTGGGCTTGTTTTGCAGTCACAGGACTTGGGCAACTTGCAGTCATTGAGTCGACCATAAACTTATTTGTATACCAAATTGTTCTAAGGTCAAATTTGAGGCAGTTGATTCCATACCTAAAGCTCAGCCAAATTGGGCCATGCAACAGGTTTATGGTGTTTCCAAGCACACCAACAAATCTCCAACAAAATGGCTGAAATCCTGTAGAGGGATCTTGGGGGAGCTGTGCACATGTTAACTCCCACAAACCTCAATGAACAAAAGCAACATTGTAAAGAAGAGTGGGGGCAAAATTCTTCCACAAAAATGGGAGAGACTGATAGAATTTATGAACTGCTTTCCGTAAAACCCATTTCAATTTGTTCATTACTGAGACCACCCTGATGTAATTACATGGAAGTCATTTTTCTAAAAGAGGTGCTGTACCCTCTTGGATTGGGGTTTGTATGCCTGCATTAGTTCAGACTACCCGTTGGAGGATGTTAAACCCACCTTGATATAAGGCTAGTTGGTCTGGAATAGCAACTAGTGTGATGGAGCCTCTTTAGAAATGCACAAACAATGTGAAAGGGTCTAGGGTCGGGACTGGCTGCATTCCACAAAAGTGAGATCCTGTTTTTGCACATGTTGGGCCTTTGTTAATTCCATCTATGCTTTCTCTACTGTGACAAGCAGAGAAAAAGGTCTCTTATACCAAGGTGATCAGTGTTATCCACCTCACTTGTCAGTTTTATTTTTAAGATTAATCCATGCATATAATGTTACACGTAAAATAATAAACACCGGAACCGCAGTTGGAGAGATATACAAGAGTTATACAATGTAACAAAGAATGAGAGTAGGAAGTGAAGTAAACTACATCAAAACTTTGGTGATAAAGGAGAGTAAAATGTCAACATGCTGGTTAACAAATGAGTCATAAAAGTTTCCATGGGTGTGTTCAGGCAGTGAGTATGTTCATATACATGAATGGAGCTTTTCTCGGGCTCATTTATTTGTCACTGGAGTGATGAGAAGGAAAAACAACCTTGGACATCAAAGGACCTTTAAAGAGTGTTGATGCCGGAGCATTCCTAGGATCGCCACAAAGGCCTCCTTGCTTTGCGTACACTTCTCACACTTCCAGGGCATCTCCAGTTTCCTGCATTTCTCCTTCCTCTGCAGCTCAGTGGAATTCCAGCTGTTGATAGAGAGCTGCCTGAGGCGAGAGAAGCCGCTTCTTCACATTCAGATCCCTGTAATGAACGCTTCAAAACATATACTTATATTTCAGGGAGTTCTGTGGGGATCGTAACCCACAGTGACATGCGATGAGTGCTGCAAGCTACGTATAGTGCAAAAAGTACAAATAGTCAAACCCATGCCCTTCTCTGGAGTTCAAATTATGGGATCAACAGAAATCTTCTGGAAGGTATTCACTCTTTTGGTGTTTTGTTGGTGGAAAAAGCTGTTAAACATATGCAGAGTGTCCATAAATATTAATGTGTGTTGAGTTTTGGCCCTATCAGCATTATTATAAGTACAGTCCACACCAAAAGTTTTGGAACAGCAAGTCCAATGAATTAGTTTATGCTGTGCACTGAAGACATTTGTGTGTGAGATAAAAAAAATTATATGAGAAGAGAGATCAGAGTTTCTGCTTTTATTCCCTGATATTTAAATCCAGATATGTTAGCAACATAAAACATAATGCATTTTGAATCAGACATTAGTGGATTTAAATGTGATAAGTGACAGTTGTTTCTTGTCACCCAGGTGTGTCATATAAGATTGATTGCTGAATGATTAAGAAGCCCTGGATATCTACTCTCAGTTTAAGCTTTGGCTTCCACCTGTGAAGACTGTATTTGTATTTAAGAAGGGTAGACCAACATGAAGAACAGAGAGCTGTCTGTGGGAGAAAAGGAGGAAAATCCATCAGAGGTATTTTAAAAACACTGGGTATTGCCAGTTCCACTATTTGGAATGTCCTGAAAAAGAAAGAAACCACCAGTGTAACAGGCATTAAACCAGTCATCCCAAGTAACTGTAACATCATGATCAACCTCCGAAGAGCAGGGGTGGAAATATCACAGTCCACCGGTTGAAGGAGGCTTAGGGAACAACAATATGGAGGTCATACTACACAATCCAAATTGCTCATCAGCAGTGAAAATCAGAAGCTGGAATTTGCAAAAAAGTACTGAGATGAGCCACAGCAGTCCTGGAACATAGTTTTGTGGACCAGTGAGACAAAGGTAAACCTCTACTAAAGGCCAAAGTGTGGAGAAAGAGCAGCTTTGCTCATGATCCTAAACATACAACCTCATCTGTGAAGCACGGTGGAGGCTGTGTCACTGCTTGGACTCGCAGGGCTACATCTGGAACAGGCTCAGTCATTTTTATTGATGATGTAACTCCTGATGGTAGCAGCAGAATAAAAACAGAAGTCTGCAGAAACTTTATTAGGTAGGAAAGCAATGATCCAAAAACACTGGCGTTTCAATGAAGGACTTCATTGGGGGGGAACTCAAAGTTTTTGGACTGGCCTGCCATGATTTTCAAAAGAGCCCAGATACAGACCACTAGGCAGGGAACGTTTAACCAATTTATTGGAAAAAGCAGGTATTGGATATGGAAACAAGGAAGATACTGAGAGCGGGCAGGCGAGTCCAGGTCCAGCAAGCAGTTCCAGAGAGTGAGAGAGTCTAGTCCTTCCTTGAGAGCTCTGGGGGTGGCTCGACACACACGACGTGGCATACTGGAAAAGAGGACGAGATGGCAGGATGAGAATAAGTAAGACAGAAGGTCAAAGGGTTTTCATGAGGCCTGACTAAGGGTCGTTAACAATCTGGCGAGGATACTGGTGAAGAACCTCCATATGGCAAGGAATTGGTGGAGATTGAGTGCAGGTATGTGTCCTTCACAGGTGGAGATGACGAGCCCCCCAGGAAGGAACAATCCAGGGAGGAATCAGGAAGCCACAGGAGAGGGGCAGCAGCCCTGGAAAAGCATAAAAAATGAAGAAAGTAGAAATCTGGTGGATTCTGTGGGAAATATTTAATACAACTCCCATTGCTGGAATGAATAAAGTTTTCTAATTCTGATTCTAATAGTATGAACTGTCTGAATAGTATGGCAGAAGTAACGTTATACAGTTTTCTTCCTTAAGTACATTTAAGATTGTTAGGTCGTCTGGGAGTGTTAACTTTTTAAAACCTTTAAGAATTTATAATATATGTGTACTGAAGCAACAATCCTCTTTCTCCTTCAATATTTATATTTAATATTTTTATTTACTCTTTATTAAATAGGAATATTTTGGATGTTTTGTTTGGCATTTTATAAACATTCTACCGACATTTAGCCTGACATATTTGGGATTTCTTACCAGTTTGTGCTCTACACTTAAATCTGAAACCTTTTTTGCTTTTAAGTTTGCTCTTGTGTGTCGTTCATTTTTGTATCTAAAAGCCTGATATTTGTACATCATACATGAACATTTTAAGGGCATTAAACTTGTCTACACTGACCTAACCGATATTTTCATACTAATCAATCATGTAGCTGTGAGTAGCGTGAAAGCTATTGGTAGTTAGAATGAACCCAGCAGAGAATTATTACCTGGTTTTTGCAGTTGCCTTAATGCCTCATTTTTGTAGTGTTATATCTCCTTAGCTTTACTCGTTTGGTTCATTCTGGCTTGCACTCATCGGTCAACTTAATTTCCACCAGCAGGAGTCGGCAGCTACAGACCAGAATAACTAAATAATCTGTTGTTCATCAGATGGACAGAAGCGGAACAGAATCTACATAACTACTTAATTTCTGAACACAGTAACAATCAAAAACACACTATATGGACAAAAATATTGGGCCACTCCTCTTATTCATTTAATTCAGATGTTTTATTCAGTCTCATTGCCACCGATGTATAAAGCAAGCTCCTAGCCATGCAGTCTACCTTTACAAACATTTGTGAAAGAATGGGTTGTTCTATAAAGCTCACTGAATTTCAGCAGGGTACTGTAATAGGATGCCACCATTGCAGCAAGTCAGTTTGTGAAATTTCTTCCCTTGTAGATATTCCACGATCAACTTTAGGTGGTATTATTGCAAAGTGGAAGTGTTTAGGATCCACAGCAACTCAAGATACAAAGTTGCCATGTACAGTAAGACCATGTAAAGTTACAGAGCAGGGCTCAAAGAGTGCTGAGGTGCCTAGTTAATAAAAAACCTCTGACAAGAACTGAAGGGGTCCAAACCTCTTCTGGCATTAATATCAGTACAAAATCTGTGCACCAGGCTCTCCATGGTATGGGTTTCTGTGGCAGAGCAAGCCTTACGTCACCAAGCATGCCAAGCAGCGCAATGAGTGGTGTAAATCACACCGTAACTGGACTATGGAGCATGTGTCTCTATCTGGCAGTCTGATGGATGAGCCTGAGTTTGGTGAATGGATGAGAACATTACATGCCTGACTGCATTGTGCCAAATGTAAAGTGGCAGGCAGGATAATGCTATGGTGTTGTTTTTCTGGGGTTGGCCTGAGCCCCTTAGTTCCAGTGAAGGGAAACCTGAATGCTTTCAGCTAACCAAGACATTTTGGGCAGTTTTGTACTTCCAGCTTTGTGGGAACAGCTTGGGGAAGGCCTTTTTATGTCCCAGCATGACTGTGCCCCAGTGCACAAAGCAAGACATGGTTGGATGAGTTTGGGGTGGAAGAACTTAACTGGCCCACACAGAGCCCTAACCTCGACCCCATCCAATACATTTGGAATGAACTAGAATGGAAATTATGAGCCTCGCCCTCTTATCCAACATCAGTATGTGACCTCACAAATGGTCTTCTGGATGAATGGGCAGAAATTCCCATTGACACACTCTAAAATCTTATAGAAAGCCTTCCCACCTGGGATTTCCTCCCTGGGAAGAAGAGTGAAAGCTGTTATAGGTGAAGGTAGGAACTTTATATTAATTCCATAAAATTTCCTGTAGGTGTAATGTGTAGGTGACCCAATACTTTTGTCCATAGAGTGTATCTCCATCTGCCTGTCCCTCCAACTTTCCTTCACTTACCTGAACAACTGTTTATCAGTTCCACTTCAAAGTTGGCAGGTTTATTGCTGGGGTCTGAGTAGGTGCAGTGTTGACTTTATGGTCATTTGACTGAGCAGTTTTCATATTGTGATTAAAAGTGGCTCTGTGTTACCAGTGTGCTGCCTGCTCCACTCCGTGTGTAGGGGAAGGGGTAGGCATACACACAGGCATGTTTGTTTAGCTGTCTTCGTGAGGACATTCACTAACATTAATGCATTCCGAGGCCCTTTACCCCAAAGCTTAACCATCTCAAATAAGTGCCACTCTGTTACAGTTACTTAAACCTAATTCTAACCTTAACTCTAACACCAAGTCTTAATCCTCAAGCAGGCCTTTGAAGAAGTGTGAAAAAATGAGAGCTGGCCAAACAAAGTTAGAACATGTGGTTTCCTGTGACAAATGATTTCAACCACTCACTCATGTTGTTTGAATGAGTGGTTTCTGAAAAATCTGCAGCCCACAATCTTCGAGTTTTCCTCAGCAATGAGTGTATACTTTTAGCTCTCCTATTTTCGGAACTCTAACTGTATAATTGCCTGCATATCCAATGGTTAAGGGACATCTGTAAATTGTAGTTATAATAAAATAACCTGTGTCCCGCTCCCTCCAGCTGCACTCTCCTCTTAGCATTTTATACCTTTATGTCAGTCTCTTTCTGTAGCAGTGAAAATCAATTATACTTTATTAAGTTAGTTTTAGTTACAACAAATGTAAAACATACATTTTATGAAATGTTGCTTTAGTCAGAACTTAGTGTTGAAAATATACATGCTACTTTGGCTGCAGATAGATCTTATCCACATCTGTGAATTGTCCCCTTTTGGTACCACAAAATTACAAAATGTTTACTTTGACTACAAGAACTGAGAGTTTCCTTTCCTCCTGATATATCACCACCTGCCACCTCTTGCCACAGACCTTCACAGCTGCCATTTTGGCCCTTTTTTTTCACTCCAGCCCCTACACAATCATGTGCATATACTTCCTTTTTTCAGATAGATATATTTTACAATAGCAGGATGAAGCTACGGGAAAAGGCCAAGTAATTCAGGTGTGGTGAAACACATAACGGAGGATTTTCAGCTTACAGTGGAAAGAAAGGGGGTGACTGAGTATGAAAAGTCACTCTGGGTGATTCACTGAAACTATCGGATAAAGAAGCCATGATTGATTAGGGAAACAGAATGGCTGATGTGCATTTACTAAATTTCTTTTAGTATGCTGACACCTGGTGGACAGAGTGATTAAGGTTTAGGGACTTTCATTGTGGATTTTAAAAGATTCACTAGAGGGACACACTGGGTGTCCCCCCGCAATGTACTGGTTCTCACATTCACCTTACAAGTGAAAGGTCTATGATTTGATTCCAGGTGGGGACACAAGCCCCCCCTCACAATGGAGGGCTGCGCCAGAAAGGGCATCCGACGTAAAACCTCTGCCAAATTACCAGTGTGTAGTAATCTGCTGTGGTGACTCCATGGGGAGAATACAAGGAAGCAGCTAAAAGTACTAGAGGGACACACTGGATTTACTTTTCTGTCCTTAGAACCTGCTTCAGGGACAAATGTCAGATGTTTTGGTCAGGTTGACAAAAACCTGGATCAAAAATTTATTTTGCAGTGATTTTAACCTGTAACTACAGTGTTAGGTGGTATTACAGGACTGGACCTTGTTGGTTCTCAGTTAGACGCTATTATTGTATGGATTGTTATCTGTTGCACAATGCCTGACGTTGTTTACTTGGTGAATGTGTACTCCAAAATACACTCACTGGAAACGTCATTGGGTGTACCTATTCATCTGCTCATTACCACAAATAGCTAATCAGCAGCAACTCAGTGCATTTAGGCATGTAGACATGGTCAAGATGACCTGCTGAAGTTCAAATGGGGACGAAAGGTGATTTTACTGGCTCTGAACGTGGCATGGCTGTTGGCGTCATAACCAGCTGATCTACTGGGATTTTCCTGCACAACTATCTCTGTGGTTTACAGAGCAAGAGAAAATACCCAGTGAGTGGCAGTTCTCTGGGAGAAAATGCTTTGTTGCCAGTCTGCTTCGAACTGATAGGAAGGCAATAGGCCACTCAAATAACCACTTGTTACAACCGAGGTATGCAGAAGAGCATCTCTAAACACAACATGTCAAACTTCAAAGGAGATGGCCTACAGCAGCAGAAGAGCACACCAGATATCACTCCTGTCAGCTAAGGACAGGAAACTGAGGCTGCAGCTCACACAGGCTCGCCCACAGCAGACAGTGGGAGATTGCAAAAACCTTGCCTGGTCTGATGAGTCTTGATTTCTGCAGCAACATTTGGATGGTAGGGTCAGAATGAAAGCATGAAAGCATGGCTCTATCCTGTCTTGTATCAACAGTTCAGACTAGTGGTAGTGTAATGCTGCCAGGGATATTTTCTTGGCACACTTTGGACCCCTTAGAACCAACTGTGCATCATTGAAACTCCATGTCCATCCCTATATGACCACAGTGAACCCATCTTGTGATGGGCGCTTCCAGCAGGATAACACACCATGGCACAAATCTCAGATCATCTCAAACTGATGTCCTAAACATGACAGTGAATTCACTGTACTGAATTGGCCTCTGTAGTCACCAGATCTCAATCCAGCAGAGCACCTGGTGCAACAGAATGGCATCATGGATTTGCAGCTGACAAATCTGCAGGAACTACATGATGTTATCTTGTCAATATGGACAAAAATCTCTGAGAAATGTTTCCAGCACCCTGTTGAATCTGTGCTATGAAGAATTAAGGGCAGTTCTGAAGGCAGAAGTGGGTCCAACACAGTGCTAGCAATGTGTATCTAATGAAGTGGCCAGGGAGTCTATATCATTTAAGCATAGTATACTGTCCAATCCAAACCACCACCTCTCTCGCTGAATTTGATTTGTATAAAACAAATAATAATGGGGCTCCAATCAGACCAGTGAAAATGTGTCTCAATACAGTCAAATACAATTAAATTAAGATGAATAATTACTAAAAAATAAATACATGATGAAAGGATAAGGTACAAAACAGAACAAGATAGCAAGTGCAGCAGTAATTCGTGTGTGACAGACAGGACAAAAGCATATAAAGTAAGTCTCTTTTGTGTACTTCATGATGAATTTCACACAGTGAAACTTGTAAAGAAGCTTCAAAGTGGATAGAAAAGCTCTCTGCTCTCCTTTCCTGTCACCTCTCTGCTGTCAAATCTTCACCAAAGGCTTAAACGCAATCATTTAAGCTCAGATTGTCATATTTTCTTAAAGTTTGTCATCATCCATTTCAAATTTCCTTCACAACACACTTCATATTTTTTAAAACTGCGAAGAAAATGTTTCCACTTCTGTAATTTCCTCAGCCTGTGACTAACCTCTAATGCTGTGGTTGTAGGTGCTGCCAGACTGGGTGAGTTCTGGTTGTTGTAGCTGCTGTAATGTGCTCTGTCTGAGTCGAGTTAGTGTAATGCTAACCAGAGACAAAAACCTTGGCTGATGCTGTTTAGATAACACCACTGCTGGAGCTGCAGAGAGGAAGACCAGAGCCAGATCCCGCAGCTTGACCGTGTGTAGATCAGCCAGCTGAGGCAACCACAGCTCTGATTTGTACTGATCTGTGCTTTTCTGAACATTCAGGAATTCACTTGTGTGTCTGTGAGCGTTTGACAGTGAATAGGACATCTGTAAATTTAGGTTCCAGGTGTCCCAGTTCATCCCAGTGGATGGATTCCCAAATCTGGATTGCAGTAAAAGTGACAGCTCTATTCCTGCAGCACCAAACGCAGGGCACAGAGAGAGAAACCACAAAAAATAAAAAAACGCTCTTCTTCCTGGATACTAGAAAACAAACAGAGTGAGGGGGTCAAAAGAGCAGCCTAAGTATATGAGGAGTTTGGACAGGTCAGGAAGCTCCATGAGATGGGATGCCAAGCACAATAAAGCAGGCATGAATACAGCAGGGAAGCTTTTCAGGAATTTGACCTTGTTAAGTCACTGCAAACCGCCAGAGTCTGGTATCCTGGACTGTAAAACAAACTCTGATCTGTTGGATTCAGCATCTGTTTGTTTTGCTCTAGTGAAAACCATAATGCAGCTGCTGCACGGCTTTGAGTTCTCCCCACTAGTTCATGCAACATGAAATCTTGGGCGTTTGAAGTCGCTTCACATTAGAGCACCTGAACCCAGAGAGGAACAGCTGTGGACAATAGTGCCATCTGGTGGAGATTACTGTCGAATTTCACGGTGGATTTAAAACAAATGCTCCCCCAGGCAAACCACCAAATGCAAACAACTGCGTATGAGTTTGTTGTGTCACATTCAAGCTGTAGTTACAACGATAAAAAGGTGCTATAATACCCAGATCATGCTTCCACTGAAGAGTCATCAAACTGCACATGGATGTTGAAACAATCACATTGTTGAGCCGTTGTACTGTAAACATGACAGAGTGAGTTTATAAAGAAATTCGGTTAAGCTGGGATTGGAGAAGGTGATTGGTGGTCTGGGGGAGGTTTACAGACATCCTAGAGTCATTTTAGAAAAGTCAAAAGGGCAGGAATGCAGTGATGCCTGCTTTGCATCTGTGATGACCTATAAGGTTCAGGCATTTTCAGAGCTTGGTGAGCGATGGATGATTCACCTGATAATAGCTTTAAGCTCCTTTTGAGGGCTCTTTTATTTCTGTGTAAAGAAGTAAAAGCAAATTGAATTTTCAAATGGGGTGCTGCTGCCTTGTATTTAACTTACATTTATGCCCAAAAGTTTTGACAAAGTAGTACATTTTTTTTTGCAATATGGCTACACCATCAAAGTGGATTTTAAATCAGATAATCATAGGTGATTGAAATGCACACTTTCAGCTTTAATTCATGGGGTTTGACAACAGAATTGCATTAACTGTTTAGGAATTACAGCCATGTTTAGACGTAGTCCACATTTTCAGAGGCTCAAAAGTAACCATTGACTGACAGTTTCATAGCCAGGTGAGGCCTGATCCCTCGTTATTCCGTGACACACTAAGCAGATAAAAGATCTGAAGTTGATTCCAGGTGTTGAACTTGCATTTGGTAGCTGCTCACTCTCAATATGAGGTCCAAAGAGATGTCAGTGCAAGTAAAGGAGGCCATCATTGGGGTGAAAAAGCAAAATAAACCTATCAGAGAGAGAGCAAAAACTTTAGGAGTGGCCAAAACAACAACAACCTTGAAGATTTTTAAAAAGAAGGAATGCATTGGCCAGCTCAGCAACACCAAAAGGCCTGGAAGACCATGGAAGACAACTAAAGTGGATGATCACAGAATTCTTTTCTCAGCTGAGTCAAAGACTCAAGGACTTTCGAGGAAGAAGGGTTAAAATAATGTAAAAATCACTGATTACAATCAAAATTTGCCAGAAAACATCTAAAAGAGCCTACACAGGTCTGGAAAAAATTCTTTGGAGAAATGAAACTAAGATGAACTTGTATCACAATAATGAAAACAGAAAAGTATGGAGAAGCAAAGGAACAGCTCATGATCCAAAGCATAGCACATCATCTGTCAAACATGGTGGAAGCAATGTTTTGGCATGGGCATTTATGGCTCCCATTGGAACCGGCCCACTAGTGTTCATTGATAATATTACTGCTGAGAGAAGCAGCAGGATGAATTCTAAAGTGTGCAGGGCTATACGCTCGGATTCAGATAAATGCAGCAAAACTGATTGGACAACACTTGGCAGTGCAAATTGATAATGACCCAAAGCCTGCTGCAAATGCAACCCAAGAGTTTCTCAAGGCAATGAAATGGGATATTCTTCAACGGCCAAGACAGTCACCTGATTTCCATCCAACAGAGCAGCTTTTCAGTTACTGAAGGCAAAACTGAAGGCAGAGACACCCACAAACAAGCAGCAAGTGAAGGCGGCCTGGCAGAGCATCTCCAGAGAGGAAGCACAGCTTTGCTGATGTCCATGGGTTCTAGACTTCAGACATTCATTGACTCCAAAGGATTTTCCTCCAGGTATTAAAAGCAGTCCTCATATTTAAAGTTATGTTAGTTTGTCCCATTACTTTTGAGCCTCTGAAAATGCAAGACTATGTAAAAATGGCTATAATTCCTAAACAGTGAAAGCAATTCTTTTGTCAAGCCCCTTGAAGTAAAGCTGAAAGTCTGCACTTCAACCACATCTTGACTGATTTAAAAACCACTGTAGTGGTGTGCTGAGGAAAAACTGCAAAAAATGTATCACTGCTTTAAAACTTATGGATCTAATTGCTTTTTTTTTTTTTAAAAAAAAAAAAAGCCCATTAAACATTGAACAGATCACATATTAGTAAATGTCAAGCATGCATATTTCTCTTCTCTATATGTTGAAATCTGCTTTTGAGTTATTTTGCATCCATTTAATTGATGTAACTTCAGTTTGTTGACATATTAATAAGGTCACTTTTGAACCCCCTACATGGCCTTATAATTGTAAAGTTGTATGGAGCCTACAGTATATTGTTTTCTTATTGCCCAGAAACCAGGATTTTTAAGGGCAGAAATAAGTGTTTTGCAGTAGGAATAAAGTGGCACCATTTTTTTTAAATGGCTACAAAGAGTAGATGTTTACAGGATCATAAAACCGTTGAACAGACTACATTTTACTGCTAATTTATTCTCTTTAATTTTATTTTTTTACATTTTCCCCTCTGGTTTAGTTTCAAGTGGAGTTAGAGTGGAGGGAAATCTTTGGATTGGATGGCCACTATCACAAAATGAGGAGTGTATTATTAATGTGCTCTCAGTGTATCATTATATTATCTCCTGCAGCACTTAAGTGCAACAAAATTGCCGTTAATCTTAATCATGCTCGTCTTGGAACACAAACAGGCAAATATTGCAGCATTAAAAAGTGATGACAGGGATCAGCTCTGCGGGGGATTAACTTCCACAGTGTTGCGTGGTAGTGTTCCATTACCATGCAACAGTAGAAATTGGCAGGTTTCACTCTATTGTGTTTCTTTTATTGTGCTGTCTTCTCCAGCCCCCGTACCCACTCCTACATACTTTCTCCATCCCTCTGAGCCGACTGTTCCTGGGGGCCAAATGAATTCCACATTTCTCCCCCTCCGAGCTCCGAGCTGTCGCTGCTCCACGCACAGCTGAGGCTCGCCTTAAAAAATGAGACTCAGCAGGACGTGGGATCTCGCTGACAGCTGCGTCTGAAACAACCTGGTGGAAATGGAGATTCATCAGATGCTCTGCCCGACGCTGCCTCGAGAAGCTGCCCAGAGTGTACAAATGTGGACAGGTCCGGGGGTGCGTGGTGGTGCTGTGGTGAACCGCTGCACCTGGTGTTGAGTGGCAGTATTGTGAAGCTCTGCCACAGCTCGGTGCAGATGAAGGGAAAGTTTTTAATTTAGCATGCTCAAATCGAGGTTTTTTCCTCGCCGCTGAGGTTATGCCTGCGAGCAGCAGCATCCAGTGCAGAAAAAGAAACAGAGCCGAGGTCAAAATTGGATTCACAAGTGAGTCATGCCCTACAGTATTATTACTGGAGCGTTCACTCAAAGCCTGCACTTAAATGTGTGTAATGGCATCGTGGAATAAACCTCTTTGTAAAACATTAGCACTAAAATATACTTAAAAATTATTTCTGAATGTACTTCATTTCTTTTGGTGTTCCTCCTTTAACAGTAGACGAAGCAAAAAAAAAAGAAACGCAATTCTTCTTCTTTCGGCTGCTCCCGTTAGGGGTCACCACAGCGGATCATCTGCCTCCATCTCACCCTATCCCTTGCATCCTCTTCCCTCACACCAACCCTCTGCATATCCTCCTTTACTACATCCATAAATGCAAATGTAAACTCCTAAACCACGGAGCATGTAACTGACTTATGATTAGTTTGTGATTTAAAAACATTTTCTCAAACATGTTTTGCAGGAAAAAGGGAAAATCTTTTTTAAAAAACCTCGAATGCTACATCCAGTATGTACTTAAAGCTGCGTTAAAAGGATTTTTGACCACTAGAGGGGAGAAAGATGCCTTGAAAAGCTGAAAAGCTTGAAAACCTGACTTAAAAGGGCAGTGCGTGTTATTTCGAGACATCTGCAGGTGAAAATGCAGATTGCAACAAATGAATACCTGTCCTCACGCCTCTCCTTTTCCATATGTGTCGGAAAACCTGCGGTTGCTATCAGGGGATAAAACGGAGTCTTCCGCAGCCGCATCCCCAAGTATTTCCAGACCCGAGGTTTGTGTATGCATGTTGTGTTTGTATATTTAGGAATTAGACATGCAATTTAATTTAATCAAATTTAGGAATTAGAACAGGGGTGTTGAACCCAGAGCCACATGCGGCTGTTTTACCCATCTCCAATGGGTCCTTGTGGCTTTAACCAAAAAATTTTGACCAAAAACTACATTAACACAAACATAGAGATGAGATAAATGTGTGAAACTATAACTTAAATGTGTATCACAGCCTATGTCTATCACCTGGAACTGTATCCTGTTAATGTAGCTGAAATTCAACAGCAGTGGTTTGCATGGATGTTTACACAGAAAAGGCTAGTCCTAAGTCCTCCAATCTATAGACTCCAAATCTACAAAAAGTATGTGGACAGATTTGTTTGCGTTCTGTGCCATTGCAGCTGGCTTACCTGTATGTTTGATCTGTGGCTTAACTTTAGGCTAAATTAAACTGAATCATTCCTATTTTTTACTTTCGCGTTTAATTCTAAGGTTTTATATACTGGGACATAATAAAAGAAAGTCGTCTGGTTCTTATCGCACCCATTTTTAAGACCTGCTAAGTCTCAGATGAACAACAACACATAACACTGTGCCACAATGCAGAGGTATTGTATAAAAAAAGAAGTGCACCCTTACTACTTCAATACGAATTAAGAGGGCGAGTAGCAGCCAGGTGCTGCTAACCAAATGCACTTGATTAACTGCTCATTAGCCAGTGAGGCCACCTCTATAAAAGCAAAGTTTTGGCAGTTTGTTGGTCTGGAGCATTCAAGTATGTTTTAACTCAATGCCAAGGAAGAAAGACATCAGCAACGATCTTAGAGAAACAACTCTTTCTGCCCATTAGTGTAGGAAAGGTTCTGAGGTCATTTTCAAACAATTTGAAGTCCATAATTATTCAGAAGTGGAAAACATTCAAGGCAGCTGCCAGTCTTCCCAGCAAATTCACCTCAAGGTCAGACTGTGTAATGCTCCTGGGTTATGCAACAGGACAATGATCCCAGGCACACCTGGAGGGGCCTGGGATCATCAGGGGAGGAGCCTCCAACAGAAAGCTGAAAAAGAAAAGAATCAAGGTGTTGCAATGGCCCAGGCAAAGTCCAGACCTCAACCCAGTGGAAATGCTGTGCATAATGGAAAAACTGAAGCAAAGTTGCAAAGAAGAGTGGGCCTAGATTCCTTCACAATGATGTGAGAGACTGATAAAGTCAAACAGTAATCCATTATTTAAAATTAACGCATCTAAAGCCCCTGTCACACCTTGATGATTTAACAAGCGTATGCTGACGTAGGAAAAAAATCTGCAAATACACTAGCGTACGTCGATTAAATTCTACGTAAGTTTTGTACAAGTTAAGAGCATGCTGAAGTATGCCAGTATATGTCGCAGTATGGCCAGGTTGCTGGAAAATTTTGAGCATGCACAAAATCTCCGACGTTTTCCAGTGTATGGCTCATACATCCCGAATACGAGGACCATATGTTGCAGATACTTTATGCATACAGAGACTCACCTTACTCATATGCTGAAATATGTGGAAATAATGTCTAGCGTACCCAAAATGTATTAATAACCTATGAGTAATGTGTTTTTAACATATGTGTAACATATATCAAACCTACCTCCAATGGATATTGACGTTTGTAGAAGTACTTGACGTGTTCCAGTCGTACTGAAAGTGTTTCTAACACACAGCTACCACATAATGGCTATGTGCTGCGTTTAAGTGAAGTAGTATAAATGGGCTTCAAGTTGTGAAGGCCAGCAATACGCTGGAATTCGTTGGGATTATGTTCTATATATGATAGCAATACGTTGTGTATACGTCCATTTAACATCTTTGTTCTGTATATGCTAGCATTTTAGAGGAATTTGGATATGTCGGCATAAGCTTATTAAATTATCATGGTCTGACAGGGCCCTAAAGGTGGTTCTACAAGCAATTAAATCATGGGGTGTACTTAGTTTTTCCATGTCTTCTCCATTTTGGCTTCATTTTTGTTAAATAAATAATAACATGGTGTAATACACCTTGTCTTTTTCACAACTAAAGTTGTATTTTAGTTGTGTATGTCCTGATGCATAAAAGCTTAGAACTGATAGAGGGTACTCTTTCTTTTTCGTTACTGTAAGTCTAATCAGCATGGGGAGGCCGACTCACGTGCACTAACATGCACACACAGCTGGAGCAGCTACCAAAACACAGAACAGAGAAGCTCAGATTACAACACACACAGAGGGAGTGTGGCTTCATTCACTGCTTAGGGCCATTACTCCATCGGAAATTTCCAAATAGCTGTTTGCTGTCATATTAATGTTCAAAAACTCTCATGTAGAGCCCTTAATCTCCAGCGAGGCAAAGCAAAGAAGCCTCCCGGCCTTATGCAGTGCCTGCTTAGGCTCTTTGCAGACTCCATCCGTCAGCAGGTTTGACATCCAAACACTGTGTACATTACCAGCGCCAAAAGGGTGGGTTAGATCTAGGAGAGAGCTTAGGGTGAATTGGTCCAAATTAGGTCCAGCAATTATGTACAATTATGGCAGTGGGAGGACACGATCACACATCAGCCCTGATTATTTGTGTTTGGAGGTGGAGGGTGCTGTGGGTTAATGGATGCTCCATCAGAGGAGGGAATGACTCCTCTTCTGTGTGTGTCTTTTGGTTTTGCTGTTATAAACAAGGATGTGCAAAATGGCGAGCAGGTGAAATGTGACAACCGAAAGAATGTGTAAATCATTTATTTAGGTGAGAGACGGGAGGGTTGGGGGTTAAAAGAAGTGAAGTGAGCGATGGAGGGATGGAACAAAGATAAAAATGAGAAAAGGAAATAGAGATCAGAGAGCAAAGACTGGCGCAGAGAAAGTAATAAACAGGAAGAGGAACAAAGAAGAAAGTTCAGGAAAATGAAGAGAGGTTTAATGAACCAAAAAAAGAGACAGAAGGAAGGAATACAGAAAAAAAGATGGAAGGAAATGAAGTAAAATGGTGACAAATGAAAAAGGCGAAAAGATTTAAGAAAAACTAAAAGAAGGAAACATAATCAAAAAAAGGCTAGGGTGGATCAAAATAAAGCCACAAAATTAATGAAACAAAACAACATGGAGGAGGAGAAGAAAGAAAGAGAAAAGGAAAGATGAAGCAAAAGAAAGAAGAGAAAAGAGCTGTAAGGAAAGTTGGAAGGGAGAAAGAAACAATGGATGACAGAAGTTTGGTGGAAAGAAAAGCAGTAAAAGTGGGATGCAAGAATGAAATGTAAAAAAGTGGAAAAGGGGAGAAGAAGCTGAAAGCAGCGGAAGGAAAAAGGGAACAAAGGAAAGGAAGAAGGAAGGAAAAAATGAGGTAAAGGGGACGAAGGAAGGGTATACAGAAGAAAAGAAGTAAAGGATGAGAGGGAGGGAAAGGAAATAAAGAAAAGGGGAAGCAAGGAAAAAGGTCACAAGGGAACAGAAGGGGAAGGCAGTAAGAGGAGAAAGAAGGAAGGAAGGGAAGAGCAGATCCTCCACGGGTCAGCTACTGAAACACTTGCTGATTGAAGCTCATAACAGAGAAGAAATAAAGTCGGTACATAAAGATGCTTCGTTTTGAGTTACATGATTTCTTTCTGCTTTTGATGCCAGTAAAGTTCAGTGAATGGATCTGAAACTGAGGGGGAGCTGAGTTAGTTGGAAGCAGCTGTGGATTTGGCTTTTTGAGATGCGAGCTCAGCTTCCTCCTCCTCCCCCCCACCCTCGACATGATCTCCATCACGCTGACAGCCGTGTTGCAGCTCTGTTCACGATTTGGATGATGAAATATCAGCAGGGCTCGGCAGCTCCTCGCCGCATCCATCTCCTTGGGTTGTTTTCTTTGCTCCTCAACTCCTCCGACGCCGTTCAATCAAGCCCACCTCCAGTGGGCGAGACAGGACGTCCATCCATTACAGCTTACACCCACACAAACAGACATGTGAACACACACTGTAATAATCTGCAAGTCCAAATTAATAAATGTCTTTTTTTAATTAGTAGTGGACAGTTTGTATCTAGCAAGCCAAAGCATTTGCTTTCGTAAAAACGAGGCTCAAGAGAGCTTCAATTCACCCCATTAGTCTTTTTGCAAGTAACTTATTATGATGGATGGCAAAAGTTTCAAAATCTTTCATCTACACAATATTTGCAAAATCAGAAACATCCTGTCTCAGAGCAGTGATTATAAACCAGTCCAAGCATGCATTACTTTTATGTCGGACTATTGTATTTCCTGATTACCAGCATGACCAAATGTCTCTGAAAAGTCTCCAGTTGATCCAAAATGCGGTGGTGAGTTATATCAAACACAAGGCCCACTGGCCCGTAAGCGGCCCGCCAAAGGGTCCAATCCGGCCCTCCGGTTTGGTTAAGAAAATGTGGAAATTCCAAAGGAGAGATAAATTTTGGACCTTTAACTGTATGTTCATCATTTTTACTGACACATAATCAATGGCCTCTCATATGCCAAAGTTAGAAATTAAGACAGAAAATTAGTTATGTTTCATTGCTAGTTTTCAGTTGAATAAGAGAAAAGTTCCCCTTTTTCACTGTTTTATCACAGTATTATCTGCAGTTTTACACAGTAAAAACATTTCTGTTTTGTAACTCGCGCTACACAGTCACTGTGTGACCGCTAAAGGTACATCCCCAGAAAGCCCCAATTTCTTCATGAATGCTGACATGACTGGACCCTTCTTGGCAATGATGTGAGGCTAGATGCCATGGTTGGTTTTTTTGTTTGTTTGAATGCAAATTGAATAAACCGACTTACACAGCAGCAAAGTTGATTCCATAATATCCCTGAAAAATTGTTACCGATTTCAACTGTAACAACAGCAGCAGACTCGAAAAGGTGTCACCATGAAAACGTATGAGCCCACGGTCAGTTTGATTTTTGTTTTGTGTAGATTGTACAAATAGGTACAGGGATATGGCTAAAATCTAAAATCTTTTCACAGAAAATGCCACCTGTTGGCCAATCCTTTTCAGAATGGCTGAAAATCTAATCTGTTCCACATCCCATGGAGGTCTATCACCGTGCCAAAATTCAAAATCCTGTGTCAAATAGATTTTGTGCTATCATGCTCATGTGAAGGATTTGTGGCAGTAATATCCCTGCTTTTGGGGGCTATATCTACAGGATAAAGTCCTTTTATTTCTTACAGTGTGAGCCCAATGAGCCATGCAGGCGGGTTTCTTTGATTCACTATAGCAGCATTTCTTTATCATCTGGAAAAACTGAGCTATATTTTTTGAAATTGCACATCTGAGTCTGACTGATTAAATGTGCAGTTAAACCTCTTTACAGAGAAAGTAAAGGGAACAATTGGGCCGCATTTTTTGTCTTTATCATTTATTAGGCAATAGTTATACTGGTCCGGCCCACTTAAGATGAAAATGTGTTGTATGTGGCCCCTGATGTAAAATGAGTTTGACACCGCTGTGGTAGTGAGGGACTACAAAGAGAAACCACGTTTCTCTCATATTAGCTTTTCTCTACAGCTTTAGAATCCTCACAACCATTGAATAACCACATCAGCGAGCTCCATCACATCTTAAAGACCTCATATAATCCCAAAAGAGACCTTCATTCTTATGGTATCTTCAGACAAAGCGCTGGTTTGGTTTGTGCTATTCATACAACACAGTTGCTCAAGTGTTTTTATAGTGTTCTACAACCCACACTTATCCAACTCTGGCAGCTAATGGGAGAACTACTTCTTTTCAAAGTACAACCAGTAGCTGTAATTAAGTAAAAGTAACATACAATATATGGACAGAAATGTCTTGTCTCGTCTCGTCGTCTACCGCTTTTCCGGGGGTCCGGGTCGCGGGGGCAGCAGTTCAAGCAGAGAAGCCCAGACTTTCCTCTCCCCAGCCACCTCCTCCAGCTCTTCAGGGGGGACACCCAGGCGCTCCCAGGCCAGCTGGGAGACATAGTCTCTCCAGCGTGTCCTGGGTCTTCCTCGGGGTCTCCTCCCAGAGGGACGTGCCCAAAACGCCTCCAATGAGAGGCGTCCAGGGGGCAT
>VUQH01051193.1:3837-17860 GCA_015106775.1 Etroplus canarensis | reverse complement strand
TATATATATATATATATGTATATATATGTATGTGTGTGTGTGTGTGTGTGTGTGTGTGTGTGTATGCGCACATAGTACTAGTATGTATGTGTCTATCTATCCATGTAAACCTTTACTACGTACTCATGTTCACTCTTAACACACCTGGTATGTATATACATGTATTTATATTTATTTCTTATATTAATATTTATGTATATTTAGCGGAGTGTCTGCAGCTGAAGCAATTTCCCTCCGGGGATTAAGTATTCTGATTCTGATTCATCTGTGTAATAAACGAACTTTTCAAGTATGGGATAAATAAAGTGTTCTAATTGCTGCTGCTGTTTTTGGAATTGTGCATTTTGGAACTTTTATCAGCCAACAAGGGCTTACGTTTTGTTCATTCTGTTTCCCCCTGCTTTCTACATTTGGGTCCTCTCAGACTTTATTTTTTTTTCTTTCTTGTTATTATCCATTTTTTACCCATCTTTTTGTTCTTTCTTCTTCTGTGCTTTTTCTCCTTCAAAAATCACTTAATGTGTGACTGAGCTTTGATCGCATTTGCTTGAATGCAGCTACACAGTACTTTCTCTTTTTTCATTTCATTCTTTCTTTCTTTCTTCCTTCCTTTCCTTTTTAAAACAGATTTTCATGTCTTTCACAGCCACTGATGTTGTATAGGAATAACAATGCTTTTAAGGACTACTGACCTTCAGGTAGACCCCTAATACTGGGATAGAAAACAAGATGCTTTGCCATTTAGTGAAAATTATTTCAAAATCAGTTAATGTGTTATTAAGTGTTGATCACATTGATCAAGTGTCTTCAGATTCTGATTGAAATCTTGCAGAGGTACACAGCTTGGTGCCTTTGACTAAATCCTGCCTACTTTAAAGAGCAAAGCAATGCATGAATTTTACATCACAGTAGTATTATCCCATCAGTCATAGAAAAGAAAACAGCATTTTAGGTTAACCATGCGCCTAATGTGGCTTCTTTCTGTTTTCTGTTTCAGTCAAAGAGCTCTGCCTCAGAGGAAAAGGACACAACACTGGAGACTGAATGTGAACCTAAGAAAACAGAGTACGTAAACATATTTTACATGTAGCCTGACCCCTGGTGCTTGGATGCAGGTATGAATTGCCATGCCATAGTACTGCAGGATCTCAATATATTGATGTCCCAGATAAGTTTTGTGTACTGCTGGTATATTGATCACTTGTGGTGTTTTTTATTCACTGTCGGTCGTCTAGCTGGTCGTATAGCTGGCAATACTAGTGTTAATAGAAGAGTTAAGACCTGACACTCCTTCTTACAGTGTTTTTTTAAAGAAAGCTATATAATGTGTAACAAGTTTTAGTCCATTCATCTGACCCTACACATTTCTGGAAACACAGTAAAGTATTAGTGTACTTCTAAGTGTAAGTGTGTGCTGGTTTGTGGTTTCAGAAGTGGACATGTAGAAAAACAAGAGAAACAATCAAAGAATGAGAAGGTGAAGTCAAAACCGAGGAGGCATCACACCTCAAAGTCTGATGAGCCTGATCTGCAGGAGTCAGCCTTCTTAAAGAAGATTATTGCCTACCAGAGGAAATTGTTGGTACTGCAAACATTTCCATGTTTTCTTTCAACTATTTCTGTGCAATCAGCTTTTACCAGTCCAGTAAAATATGGACAGTAGCCATAGGCATGGGTGTGCATGACATTTTATAGTCGAATAATAATTTAATAAAACACATTTGTGGTTCATCTTTCTGTTTCTTTACAGAACTACTTTGCCAGGAACTTTTACAACATGAGGATGCTGGCTCTGTTTGTTGCCTTTGCAATCAACTTTATCCTTCTGTTCTATAAGGTAACAGTAAAACAGGGTTGTTGTGATTATGTTCTACACACACAGAGAAAAAGAAATCATTAAGCATTTAGACTGCTAAAGGCACATGGTACATGGGATTTTACAGGGTATGAACATAATACAGAAATGTATATCTGTATCATGTTTGCATAAAAAAGTCTTAGTGGACTTCTCAAGAAAGTTTTATGGTTGTCTGAATTTGAAAAGCATGTACAAGGAATGTCAGTTTAAAAGTGAGTGCATTTTTGAGATGAATTTGCAAAAGGTCTTAATATTGTATTAATATTGCTTTTGAACTTTCTTGTGAAAGTTATTGCTTTTAGAGAGAGAGATAACTGTCGCCCTATTCTGCAGTTCTCCTAAGCTGTTCCAGAAAGTTTAATGTGTCTTAGCTCATCATATTCTTTGTGTAGGGCACAACTTTCTGTATTGGTTCATTCTTAGTGCTCTCACCTGTGTCAGTTGTCAGGTGGATGCCTGGGTGGTGGAGGGGTTGAAATAGCAGGAAGTAATGCAGGGTAGCGAAGGCACCAACATGTTAAAGGGAGAGATGGGAAGTTTTCTGTTTAGATAGACTGCTAAATTGTAAAGGTGTGTTCGATAAATGACATGAGGACAGTGAGGCACGTTAGTGTGTGTATGATGTGGTTCAAGTTGCCTGCCTGAACTAGCTCACAGGTTTTGCTCCATTTGTAGGGCTGCCCTTAATCAAAGATTTTTCCAGGCAAATAATAGACACTATTTTAATTAATGGTCATTGTAATGTAATTTGAATATATATTCCCATCGTATTTGTCAGTGGTTCCATCAATGGCGTGACATCATGTTTGATTTTTACAAAATCTAATTAAAATTGTCCTTACCAGGTTTCTACTTCCTCATCCACACTTGAGGAGAAGGAGGTTGTATACACCAACAGCCAGTCAGAGAGCAGCGTTCAGTGGGATCCACTGGGCAGAGAAACAGTGGAGGCAAAGGAGGAGATGATGGATGAGTCCAGCACACCCCTGAAGCCTGTCACTGTCCGTTTTGTCCTGGAAGAGAGCAGTGGCTACATGGAGCCTATGTTACGGATCCTTGCTGTCCTGCACACGGTCATCTCATTCTTCTGCATCATTGGATACTACTGTCTTAAGGCAGGATATTCACTGTGAAATTCACTATGGCATACAACAGAAATAAGTCGAGGATTTTAGGTCAGTCATTAGGTCATTAGTGACAGTCAGTCATTAGGGCTTGGGGCCAGCAGGGCAAATTTCTGTGCATCACAAAAAGTGCAGATGAGACTGGTAAGGGCTGTGGGTCATGTACTAACAATGGAGTTTTGGGCAAAGACACAGCCAACTTACTGACTTCAGCAAAGATCAATCCATTCTACCAAGATCAGTGCAGATTACTAAATCCCAAATGAGCACACCTAGTGAGGGAGTGAGTAATCTACTAACCAAAATAATGTAATCAAAACATAGGTTTTATACCAATTTTTCTCTCTGGAAATATAATAGCAATTTTGATCAATATAAGTCGCTTAAGAACATCAATATGTTCTGATATAAGGGCAAAGTCTTCCAATGAAGACTGTGTGGAGTCTTGAAAATTAGGGCAGTTTTTAAAATCCTGTGTATGCCCTGAACTGCCAGATTTATCCAGAAAAGAACAGTTTCTTTACAAACAGGTCTGACCTATAACCCTGAAACATATAATGGGCTCTCCAGGATGTATAGAAGAACAAAAAGCATTATTTACCATCACATCCTGATCAATCCATGTGTTAATAAGTTTACTGCTACTGTGCAACATGCAAAAATATGTGTATCACTTTCTCCTTTTTTTCCCCTTAAATACTGCGTATTAAAATCAAAGAAAAAATCTGAGTCCGCCACCTGTGGGTAACAAACAGTTTTACATTTAGTGACTCCTGAATAACAGACATTAATCACTTTAGCTTTATCTGAACCATACTGATATTACTTTGGCTTTTCAGTATGTTAGGTAATAGATTTAATACTAAAAAAATAAGCAAACTATATGAAAGTTAGTTGCAGCATTCCAGAGCTTTGAAAGATACAGTGAGGCTTTCGTGCTCCCGACAGGTTTCATTATGGACATCTATGCAGAAATGTGACTAAGAACTATAAACACTGCAAGCTGTAGTGTTCATTCTAAAAAGTAACTTTGCTGTCTGAAATACATTGATGGCATATATGCATCTTGTATTGGGGAACTGATCTACACCTCCTGCTGGCACGCTATGGTAGTTTCTGTTCTCTTGTTGTTTGGGCCATAAGTTTTTGATAGCTATACAGCTTTTGTAATGTTGTCTCTGTACACCACAACAGTGGATTTTAAACCAAACTGTCAAGCTGTGACCAACGTGCAGATGATCAGCTTTAATTCAAGGTGCTTGACAAAAGTATTGGATGAACTGTTTAGGAATTACAGCCTAATTTTACATAGTACCCATTTTCAGAGGCTCAAAAGTAATTGGATAAACATGATTTCAGGTATGTACATCCAGATGCTCCCTTGTATTTTCCACAAAGGGTTGGCATAGCAGGTTAATCCGCATAAGTAATTTGGCAGAAGTTTTATGCTGGATGCCCTTCCTGACACAACCTTCTGGAGTGAGAGGGGCTTGTATCACCACCTGGAATCAAACCAGGGACTTTTCCCTTGTAAGGCGAATGTGTACTCTACTACTCTATAGAGAAACTATGATTTTTAATATAAGGGATGTTTTTAATAATTGATAAATATTTTTTGTCTAGACTGTGTGGATATCACTAAGTGGTCTGTTTCCTCCCTCTGCCAGACCTTTGCTGCTGCCACCTCCAGTTGCTGCTTCCCTGCCTTTAGTTTTATCTTCAGTAAATGAAAAGCATGCTAGACTATGTATAAAAATGGCTGCACTCAAAGTGCTTTTTACTACAAGCCTCATTCACCTATTCATTCATACAGCGTTTTATTCAGTGTCTTTAAGCACATTTAACTATACACACATTCACACTGATGGATACATTGGGAGCAATTTGGGGTTCAGTGTCTTGCTCAAGAACACTCCAGCAGACTGGAGAAGCCAGGAATTTAACCGGCCAACCTCCTTGTTGGCTGTTGCCGAACCTCCTGAGCCATAGCCACTCAACACTACTAGTGGCAACTATCACAGCAACATTAGGCACAAAATAAGACATGCTTTATTTGTAATGTAGCAATTTAAAGTAACTTACATGCTGCTCGAATTAATGAATGATGATTGTATGATTCATTCTCCTCCCCAAATCCTACATATGGAAGAAGTCCTGGCTTAAAAATACTAATGTGTTTCTGCTGAAAATATTTTTCAAATCTGGCCACTAATTGTTTATTCACTCATTCAATATTTTCAGATATTACCATGCTAAACATTTGAATTTGCTGAAATTAAATCTCTCTGGTTGCCTGTATGCATGCATTGTATAGGTGCCATTGGTGATCTTTAAACGTGAAAAGGAGGTGGCTAGGAAACTGGAATTTGATGGCCTTTATATAACAGAGCAACCATCAGAGGATGACATCAAAGGACAGTGGGACAGACTAGTAATCAACACACAGTAAGTAGACTCTGTGTGCGTGCATGAGAGTGTGTATACATGAGGTTCTATAGTTACGTCCGCCAAGGAGGTAATGTTTTCAGAGATGTCTGTTTGTTGGTGTGGAACATAACCCAAAAATTTTAAATTAATTTTAATGAAATGTTTTTGGAGGGGTGGGGTGTGGTGCATGGAACAAACCATCAAATTTGAGAGGACTTTTTAAAAATATTTTTCACCACTGTGGGACAGGGGCCACTGCATGACCTTGGAGAAGGTTTGTGCTCTATTGTAATATGTAAGTGCTAGAGACTGGTGGATGTATAAAAACCCAGAGCAGGAATAGAAGATGTTTTCAGACAGCCTATTAAGCACAAGTGGAGGGAGGTGAAACTCAAGATGCGACTCCTGGTAGTGGTTCCACTCATGTTCCACTGGTTTATGGCTAGGGCTGGTGAGGGTTAAAATGGTAAAATGGCTGGTTCAGAGCTTTTCTACTTTGAATACTCAAAGCACTTTTTATAAGCCTCATTCACACACATTCATACAGCACTTTATTCTGTGTCTTTAAGTGCTTTAACCATCGGAAGCAATTTTGAATTCAGTATCTTGCCCAAGGACACTTGAGCATGTAGTTTGAAGAGGCAGGGATAAAACCCAGACAGAGCAGTATTGTTGCTGCTCCTACTTGTGTGGCAGGCCACCAGCACAAAGAGAGCATGAAACTCCTGTTTGTTACCACATGAAGTTGAGGTTCTTTTCAGTTAGCTTTTGTTTAAAAATATAATAATTCATATAACACACTGTTTTTAGTGAAAAAAGTTCTGAACCTCTTGTCCTGTGACTTTCAGATCTTTCCCCAATAACTACTGGGATAAGTTTGTGAAGAGAAAGGTAAGTGTTTTTTACCATTTGAGATCCTACATACACTAAATCACCCTATGAGTCAAATCAGTAAACTCCAGTTTTATTACCAAGCAACAATTTGCACACAGGTGGAGAGATTTTACTTCTCTTAAATAACACAGTTATTATAATTCATAACACAATAAATAATAACACAGTTATTATAAAAAGTCCTGCTGTTACTCAGGTGATGGATAAATATGGGGAGTTTTACGGCCATGACCGCATCAGTGAGCTGCTGGGACTGGATAAGGCTGCTCTGGACTTCAGCGATGCTCACAAAAAGAGAAAGCCCAGAAAAGACAGCTCGCTGGCTGCTGTGTGAGTAATCTGTCTTGTGGAACCAAGAGATTGTGTTCTTCAGCCACGTAGGTTTCTGCTTGCTGCCAAGTTATGTAAAATAGAACTGTATAAAAGAACACAGAGAAGCGAGCTTGCAACTTTTAACTTTTTCACTGAAGATTAAAGCAATAATTTTTCCACTGGGATTAATAAAATATTCAGATTCTGATTAAAAGAAGTGGTTCTGTAAGGGCACGAAGGCTGTGTGAGGTAACAGATTTGACTGAAAAGGATTTGTCAGCAGTTTTTTGCAGCAAAAATGGCAGGATCAGTCAGGAAACAGTAACTGCAGTATTTGCGTCTGAACAGGAAATGCTAATTTAGCAGATAAAAGGAGAGAATGTTTAATTCATGCAGCAGAAACCCTCTTTCATTTAAACAATTTCTCTGGTTTTAATCCAAACATCAAAAGTAATAAATATTTACTGTGAAAAAAATCCTGTCTCTTCTCCCTCTATTAACAGGTTGAATTCTGTTGATGTGAAGTACCAGATATGGAAACTAGGAGTTGTTTTCACAGATAATGTAAGTATTGAAAAGCAGTCATTGCAGCCATATCTGGCTCTGTCATGTGGATTACCTGCAGAAGTTCTTAACTTGTGTTTTCATTTAAATGCATTCATAAGAAGCTGTTCAAATGTTCCCAACTCTTTTTCCTCATTATTTCCTACCTAAGTTTTAAAGTCACTCAAATCACTTCATTTCAAACAGTAACATCATATGACTTGGTGTAGGTCCCTATAAAGTCATACCATGTTTACAGAGTAATTTAATTTCCAAACACACTGTTTAATGTGTTTGGACCATTACATCATATGGAAATATTAAGCATTGGTAAGGTATTAATGCATACTTATTTAATTATTTTCAAGCATTAATCCTACATTAATACACATTAGTATCTAATTCTTAAAAACATATATAAATGTTTTAGTTTGGATTATAACCTCATATATACCATATCTACTGGAAGTATTTTCATACTTAATAAATGACGGATTTATTAATTTCTAAATATATCTATATATCAATAACAAAACCGTTATTTAGGCAGTTACTAGATGTTAGTATTTTGTGAGACTTCATCTAGTGAGGGCTATCTGTGCCTGACAAAGGATTTACAAATGAAAGTGGAAGGCTGGCAGTACATTAAGACTCAAAGTTATCCTCACAACAGAAGAGAAACAGAAACAAAACATTGTGATACAAAATATACAAATGCTTATTGCAAGATGCAAGATTCTTGAAGTTATATTTGATAGATGGATTAGTGCAGGGTCCTCAGTGATGCAGATGCTGTAGTGATTATTTGTGGTGAAAAGAGAGCTAAATATGAAGGGAAAGCTGCTGTTACTGTTCAGCTTATATTCCTACCTATGGCCATGAGCTGTGGGTATGGCCCAGAAGAATAAGATTGTAAACAAAACTACAGGGCCATAGGAAGTAGGGCTGCTGGAGGTGCTGCAGCACCCCCTGCTGCAAAAGGCAGACATCACAGCACCCCCAGTCATTCTTCAAATTGCAGTGATTAAAAACACAGGTAGTAGCCACCATGATGCAAAAGAGACTCACACTCCTGTCCCTAATGAACGTCCTCACAGACATTTTGAACACTTAGGCATCAGTGCTCCTCATAAGAACATTTGAGCACCAAGTCACATTTGGAGCATTGTAAACATGCGCCCAGATGATGGTAATACATATACGCATTATCATTAAGCAGTAATTCACACTAAGACATTTGCTGCAAAAGGGTATTTAAATGTTGTATGCTGTGCAAATTGCTCTTTTGGGCTGGTAAAATAAAATGGATTGGATAAATTGGATAGGTTCTAGCCAGCTGACCTTGTAGTTGCAAAACAGCATACTTTTTTCTGATTTCCAAATGAATTTGCACCTGTGTGCATGCTCTCACAGGGCAGAGGTTTAATTATTGCTGTATCTGTGCTGTTAAAAATATTGTGCATAATCCAGTATGTTTATTCTCAACAAAATCTTTAAGTACAAGTTGTTGAATAAAAACATGTGGGCTCATATTTGTGTCTGCTTGCTTAGGTTTCTACGTGGGGAGAGAATGTCGGAATTTAACTAATACTGAGGCTACACACAAACTTAAGTGCAGTCCTCCAAAAAGCTAACAGCACATAGCCCAGCAGACACAACACTATGTGTGGGTCATTTTTTAAAAGTTGGCTTAACAGGAACGAGAGTGAGTTTTCTGTATAAAGGGAAAAAATCAAAGATTATAAAAGATTTGATGAAAAGCTGCAGTGGATCGTTTTCAGTGTTTGTAACTCAGATTCAGTCCGCAACAAATAAGATCTTTGTGTGAATGCTTTGTTCCTCATTACTGATTGCTCTGCATATTGTCTGTCTCTACAACATTTAGACATGGGTCTACAAAGCTACAAAGTGATGCATATTAATAACCTTTAAACTGAGACACAATTTTGTACTGAAATTCAACAATTTTGCAAGCCACTGTATCTAATTCAGGCTCAAATCTCATAGTAACATCTGCTAAAATTGCAGTATTCATGAGTACTTGACTGTCATATTAACACAGACACACAAAAAAGAAATTCACAGCAATAGCAATTTACTGAGCCATTACATGAATCTGCACAAAGGATTGAAACCCATGTCAGTGTAGCTGCTAACAGTACAGTGATCATCCAGAACTGTTTCCAGATTCACTTTATTTATCTACAGCCTGGACAGTGGTCATTTAACATGTTTTATGGTTAACTTTGATTTTTTTGAGCTCCACTGTCAGGCTTATTCTGTAATTATTTCAGTAGCAAATTCTGTCCTACAGCCTGACTGTTACCTATACCAGTGGCTCACTCACACTAATTGAAATAATTACTGCAGTTTCCTGACTGACCTCCCATTCTCTGTGCCTGCAGTCCTTCCTGTATCTGGCCTGGTACATGACCATGTCCATTCTGGGTCATTATAACAACTTCTTCTTTGCTGCCCATCTGCTGGATATCGCCATGGGTTTTAAGACACTGCGTACCATTCTCTCCTCAGTCACACATAATGGCAAACAGGTTAACATGCTTAATATAGCATCAAATTACCATTTTTAAATATTGGATGCAGAATGTGATACTGGCCCTGTTTGCATCACAGCAGCCTTTTCTTGTCTCTTGTCCTTCAGCTAGTGTTAACTGTTGGCCTGTTAGCAGTGGTGGTGTACCTCTACACAGTAGTGGCCTTCAACTTTTTCAGGAAGTTCTACAACAAGAGTGAAGATGGAGAACTGCCAGACATGAAGTGTGATGACATGCTAACAGTAAGTACAACAAGGGCATTGTCCAAATAAAGTTGGGCAGTATGACCAACAAATTATATCTCATTATATTTTAAGAATCTGTCAGTTTTACAGTATGCCACAGAAATCATTATTAAAATTACACAAATTAGCCTTTATAAAACTTGCTTATTGTTCTGTCAAGAGTATATAAAATATAACATTAAAATCATCATAAAAATGAAATAAATTTAAATAAATGAAAAAATGTACAACCACAATAATAAATAATCCACTCAGGCTGTGTTATCAAAGTTATATATTTATCAGAGGACTATATTATATACTTAGGGGTGGCAGTGGCCCAGTGTGACAGTGTATGGTTGGGAACCAACGGGCTGCTGATGTGGCACTGGCTCAGTACTCACCTGTGGCATCTGGAGGCCCCCCACAGAGGCCAGAGCCGCCCCACCCCCCCGAGCACCAGGAGGCACCCCCCGAACAAGGCATCAAATCCCCACCATGCCCCCTGGTGCCTGTAAAGAGCTGCCTTGTTCTCTCTAAATGTGAAAAAATGTGATTGAAGTGCAGATTTTTAACTTTTGCTCAAGTTTTTTGACAACAGAATTGCATTAAGGATTTAAGAATTACATTTTATGTATAGTCCCCCATTTTCATAGACTCAAAAGTAGAGAGACATTTGACTCACATGCATTTTCATACCTGGCTGAGGCTTGTTCCCTCATTATTGCATTACAAAGCAGATCAAAGATTTAGAGTTAATTCCAAGTTGTTCACAATATGAGGTTCAAAGATGTTGAAAGTGAATGAGGTCATCATTAGGCTGAAAATCTAAAATAAAACTATCAGAGAGTTCGCTAAAATCTTTGGAATATTCTTTAAAAGAAGAAATGCACTGGCTAGTTCAGCAACCCTGAAGGACCTAAAAGACCACGAAAGACATCTAAAGTGGATGATTGCAGAATTCTCTCCTTGTTTAAGAAAAAGTCTCATTACTTTTTGGCTATCTTCCCCCTGTGCATGATACACACCTTTTAAGCTTGTCCTCTTCCTAAAAATAGCAGCATTCAAGCTGAACTGGTTCTCTGTGGAAAGTTTACTCTAATATAAGCTTTTTATTGGGGGTCATGATGGTTCACCTGGATGAGTAGGCAATCCATAGACCCAAGACTGTAGTCCCACTGTAAGGGCCTGGGTTCCACGTTCACTCCTTCCCGACTCTCCTGTCTAATACAGGCAAAAAGGCCCAAAAACAAATCTTAAAAAAAAGTTTTTTAGTAAGAGTAACACAAGAGGAGCAATTAGTGTGCTGAACAGACAATTCAGCATGCATCTGAAGTCAAGTTACCTGTCAAACTTTACAGTGTCTTTTTCAGTCTTCCAGACTTCAGGGTTGGGTTTTGTTTTAGCCACATACTAAACACTCAAATTTTCAACTATAAGTCTTTCACGTTCATTTTGGCATTGCAGCTTCTATGTTTAAAACTTTTTGATTTGGGTATTCCAAACAGGTTAAAAAAGTTGGATGTCAGCCAAACCCAAACACTACCTCTGACCCAAAATGGGTCACTGCTAACCTGTTGGATTTTAACAGGTTTAAATCTCATAGTCTAAATGACAAATCAGAATACTATCTAAGTTTGGTGTACGTACCTAAAGATAATGGTGAGGTGATCAGGCTACTGCAGTTCACTTTCTTGGCTCTGGGCAGTTGATCTTGTCAGTAAAGCTTGTCTCACTGAAACTTAGAAGTATCCTTTACAGTCTGTCTGTAGGAGGGTGCAAAAGGGTGCAGCTCCATTTATGGACAGAGAGTCATGGGTCAGAGATTTTAGTCTCAACAGTGTTACCCTCAGGCAGTCTACACTTCAGCTGAGCTGCTGGAAGATTACATTTTTTTCATCCGTTTCTTTTTCAGGCATCTGTTAGCTTTTCAGGAAGAGCAACATTGCATGTGGCATTAACAATTTTATGCTACTAACCTGAGGCCTTCATTGTGGTTCAGGCTCAATTTAAGGCTCTCTTTGCATTACCGTATCTGGCTTCATGAAGTCAAGCCAAAACTGCTGACATTGTCATAAAGCCAACTTTGTGATATTGGAATGTAAAACCAAAGTTCAAGCTACAAAGCAGAAATGAAAACGTGATGGCATTGTTAAGAGGAATTTTAAGCACTGGCGGTATAACACATTACTTTCTCATAAACATCTGTGTCAATAATCCATGCCAGCTCCAGTCAGGGAAGAGACATAATTATGTCTCTAAAGCCAAACATATAGGACCATTCTGTCAGTGATAGACATGAGAGGTACAGACAGACTGAGTACCTCTGAGATGAGAATGTTTTTTGCTGCTAAGCCAACTGAAAGAAATACTATATAAGGGCTCTATGGTTGGTGTTTTCTGAGGGAGGAAAGAAGCCTTCTGTCACCCGGAAATTTCAGGACACACACACTCTAATCCGTTACAACCAGCCACCCATTGCATTCCATAGAGCTCGTCTGTTTCCTATTAAGGGGCCGAGGGTGGCAGCTCTGCTGGTCTAGAGTTCAAGAAGGTGACAGGGGCTTAGTGGGATGAAGGGATGGACTGATGAAGGACCACTTCCCTTGGGAGGTTTATCTCCTCCCTTACAATAACACTCACAGCAAGAGATAATCTGAGTCCATCTCTCCTATTCTTGTTCACTATTCCAAGCCTTCTCTGCTTTTTACTTCCCATCATTCTGGTACAGGTTGATCGTCCATCAGGTCCAGTGAATGTTGTGCCTGAGCTGCTCTGGCTTTTTTAGATGTTTTTTTGTTTTTTTTTTATTAATGTCCATCCTATCTGACATGGGGTGAGAGTCATTGTATACCCTGGACAGATCCCCAGATCTGGACATAGCTAACACAGAGAGACAGACACATTAACACCTATGGGCAAGTGCTATACTGGAGTTGTACAGAGCTGAAATTATATTTGTGTCAGTGCTTTTCCATTTCCAGATTAACATTATATATGACAAACTCAAAAAATCAATATTTCCCACCAGCCCATTGCATTGTACATTGTATTAAGATAATCTGTGTGCATTTCTTTCTTTGACATATCTGCCTGATGATCTTGTTGTAATATTAGTCTATAGCATCTGTCTGTAATAATCATAATGGGGCACATTACACATCCAGCACAAGATTATACCTGTGTCTTTCTCCCTCTCTTCCTGTGTGTCTCGCTCTCTTCCCCAGTGTTACATGTTCCACATGTATGTGGGAGTGCGAGCGGGTGGAGGAATTGGTGACCAGATTGAGGACCCAGCTGGTGACGAATATGAAATCTACCGCATCATCTTTGACATCACCTTCTTCTTCTTTGTCATTGTAATTCTCCTGGCTATTATCCAGGGTAAGGCAACCAAAACACATGCACAGCTAACACACATGTGCTATTCAGTTCAATTTTATTTATATAGCACGAATTCACAACAAAAGTCACCTCAAGGCACTTTATACTGTAAGGTAAAGACCCTACAATATTAGAGAGAAAACCCCAACAATCTGATGATCCCCTTTGAGCAAGCACTCGGTGACTGTGGGAAGGAAAAAAGCCCTCATCCAAGTGACTTCTTCAGACTGAAGAATTTGGATTCATCACATCATAAAACCTGTTTCTGCTGATTTTCTTCAGTCTGAAGAAGTCACTTGGATGAGTGATGAAACGTTTCTCCCACAGAAAACTTTATGTCCAGATGAACAGAATCAACTTTTGAGGTGTTGCAAAAACACATCACTTTTTTGCACTTCTTTAGTCAAATCTACAACCCAAATTCCAGAAAAGTTAGGACGTTCTTTCAGTTTGAACAAAATGAAAACTAAAAGACTTCAAATCACATGAGCCAATATTTTATCTACAATATAACATAAATAACATAACAAATGTTTAAACTGAGAAAAATTACAATTTTATGCTCAAGATGAGCACATTTCAAATTTGATGCTTGCTATAGGTCTCAAAATAGTTGGGACAGGGGCATGTTTACCATGGTGTAGCATCTCCTCTTCTTTTCAAAACAGTTTGAAGACGTCTGGGCATCGAGGTTATGAGGAG
>VUQH01051173.1:3222-32338 GCA_015106775.1 Etroplus canarensis | reverse complement strand
GTCATCAAATGGTTTTCTTTGATATACATCTGCATATGGATTAGAAGTCCTCAAGATTTGATGCAAGACATCTTTGAAGATGAGGACAACAGAGCTAAGGTCCTCTGGGACTTGATAGATGTGGCAATCCCAGTTGACAATATCAGGAAGAAGAAGCACAAGAAAACTGAGAAATGCCAGGAGGTAAAGGAACAACTGGAGCATATGTAGAAGACCAAAGTGGTCCCAGTGGTAATAAGACCATTAGGAGCTGCCACTCCCAAGCAGAACATCAGAGGTCTCTGTCCAGAAGAGTGCAGTCTTAGGACTCCCAGGTATCTGGGAGCTTGATGAACATACACTTACACACACTTGCATCTCCATTAATATTTTATAATATTATAAGTTATTAGACAATGGTTTTGCTAGTCCAGCTCTCTCAAGATCAAGTTGGTCTGTATGTGGCACATGATGCAAAATGAGTTTGACACCCCTGCCTTAAATGATGAGATTAGGTAAAGTTCCCCAAGAACCCAGTTATTATTAGACATATGCATATTTCCAAAGATACTTTTGCTTGAAATAACAACACTACTCATATTCAAAATAATATACAGTATATTTTAAATAATAAATTAGTACCATCAAATTGCTATCCCAATCTGACCCCCAAGTGGAAAGTGCCTCTTTTGGCATTCCCTTACTCCCTAATCATCTGGCGCTTCTTCTTTTTACTCTGACCCAGCCTCCATTTCCTTTTATTATGAAAAGGGAATAAGGAAGCACTTTATAAGTACTAAGGTTGGTGAGTGCACCCTCCTCATCACAAATAGTGATCTTAATAGGAAAACTGTCCTAAAAATCACAGCTATTACCACTCACAGATTGTCCCTGACTCTTTGTTACTCTCCAGTCCTCAGGGTCACTGTGTCCCTAGGCTATGTTTGTGACTGTATTTCTAAACAGAGTGACAAAGGCTATGAAAGTCTTGAGACTGAAACTTTTAAAAAGGAAAACCCTTGTTGCCGAGTTCTGTTCTTCTCTATCCCTCATTCCGTTTCTACAAAACGCTTCACTTGTCACCACAGACTCCCAAGCTCCTTTAATAAACGCTCCGAACGAAAATGTCTGGCTTTGAGTGGCAGAGTGTGACTGTTTAAAACCACTGGGATTTTAGTGTAATCCTATGGAAGACACAGACATAACCTGACTTTAAAGTTGTCTTGTCGCTCCACATCCAAGTGAAGAACCTGGAGAGAAGAGGCTAAGGAATGTGAAGAGAGGCTCTGGTGTAAGAAATGAAGTGTTCATGTTGACTTTCCAGGGAAATCAGTCTGTATTTGATACATGTTGAGTGGAGAGACCCATACGTTTTGGTGAGACCTTACATCTGACATTAAGCTTAAAATAGAGAGAAATGTGGGTTACTTCCACTGAGGGGGTCCCATGGATGAAACTTTAAGGACTGTCAGTCAGTAGTTGCAGCTTGCGTCAAGTGAACAGGTTGCTTAGGAACCGATCAAGTGGAGAGCACTATTGTTATGTTTCGTCAGCAGAGCACAGAAATTTAGTAATACAAGTGTTTTTCAAAAAGCATTTAAGAGACCCATGGGTCAAGGACAGAGAATGGTCAAAGGCTTTAACTGAATGCAACTGTAGCTTATTGTGCAGTAAAATGCACTACTTTGTTTTTCATGCTAACAGAAGGAAAACAACTTTCCCAAACTTTCCTTTTTCTCTTTGTTTTTCTTTCTCTTTTCTTTGTCTTTTTAGCAGACAGCTGTCTGAGACAAGATACTTCTTCCACTGGAGACCTCACTCTTTTCGCTCACATGCTTGCTGGCTCCTGGTTGCCATGGAAAAGCCCAGAAATGGAGCAGATAACAGTTCAATGAGGGAGCAGAGACTGGAAGGTCTGGAGGGAGGTAGCAAGTTTCTAGGGCCTGTCCTGTCAAGCCATCAAGCTCTTTTGATGTGTGAAAATGGAAAGGGAGACAGAGTTAGAGAAAGAGTTAGAAAAACATAAAATGAGAGAAGAGTAAACGGGAGGAGGGAACTAATGTGTTGACTGAAGTGAAATTTGAATGTGGAAATTTAACAGCATTTCAGAGAGAACTGATATATGACCAAAAGAATGAAGATCTATTTGTGTTGGGGATTGTAACAGGTGTAATAAAATAATAAAATAATAATGAAATTTAAAAAATAGAGAGAAATTCTGATAAAATAAGACCAAGACAGTCCCTACCTTGCTGCCAGAGAAATGACTCACTGAAATATAGAAGAAATCAGCATGATATCCCGTCTCCGATGTAAGAATTAATTGTCTAATACTGATTTATTAACAATCTCATAAGTACAGTGTTGGTGATTAATTATAACAAACAGTCAGTTAGGAAATGTTGAAATGGCTGGCTGGCACCAAAAGCCTATCTATCAAACCAACAAATCAAAATGCAATCATATAAACCAGAAAAGGGCCAAATGTTCTGAAAGAATTTGAGTAGGCTGAAAGATGACTCTATAAATTTTAGAGGCTAGAGTATCTTTAAGATCCAAAAGCAATGATATGATATGATAGCTTAAACTTGGGAACTCCTGATGGAAGTTGAAGTTATAAAGCCATCAAGGAAAAATAATAACAGACTGAGAATTAATACACTACTTTCCGCAAAGATGAACTTGCTGATTAGGAAGGTTACTCATATCCCAAAAGTAGAAAGCAGACAATATGAAATATTCACACAAACAGATGAATTCTTAAAATGCTGTACTTCTGTGACACATCAGTAGGGACTTGCTGGTGACAGCCCCACCTCACTTTTTACAAAGGGTTTTGAAGTAGCACTGTCAGGAGAGGCCCCTCAGAGGTTCTTGAGTGAAACACCTGTCTGAAATCAAATTCACTTTTATTTTCCTGCCTCCCTGAGACTGTAGAGCAAAGACATGGGACAAACATGCAGCACTGCTGCATGCCCAATGAAGACAGCAGCCATATTCTATGGGAATAACATGTTCATTTTTTTTAACTTTAATTTGTTTCCTTGTGGCCAAGTGGCCATTGCTCAAGGGTGTGGACAATTATTAACTTCGCATGAATAGCAAGTGTGTTTTGTTCTCTGACGTGTTTTTCCCTTTTGTTAATGGGAGTCTCTGTAGTTGCTGCAGGTAACGTCACATACTGGTACTGATGAGTTGTATGTGAATCAAAAAAATACTGCAGCTGCTGTGGTCAGTAATTTAAATGCATCACTTCCTGTGCACAGCAGTTACATAGACAGTGACAGTGAAACTTTTATAATTTTATAAACTTTTTATATTAATAGGCATAAGCTGAAACATTTGCCGCATTATAATTATCAGTAAAAATAATCAAAATGAAAAGAGGTTGAAGGGGATCAGCAGGGGGATAAAGATTGGTATGAATGACAAGAAGACTGAGTGCATTTATAGAACTGAAAGACTGATTCTTCTATGGGAGTATGGGCAGCAGGGTCGTTCCTTCTCTGACTTGCGGCCATATTCAGTCTCTGTTCTTATACTAGGCTACTAGACACCATGATTGACATCATCCTTCCACTCTGTGATTACAGCATATCTCCTTTCCCACAACCAGTCTTTTAGCTATGTAAGCCCTAAATGCAGCTGTCTGCCAGGCCTTCTTTGCTAGCTCAGTCCGAGCAGACAACAAAAAATTGCAAGAAAGAAAGGTGATGTGCGATCAGACAGGCTGTGACACAGAGCCTCTGCATTTGCAAGTTTGTCACAAACACTTAAACTTACAACCAACAGGGTGTCTCAACACCAAAATTTCTCATGCACCCTCAGAGCTCAGGTCAAATGCATCTACAATGGGAGATGGTGGATTTAAATAAAATCTCTGGTTAAAAATAAAAATAAAACCCTCAACCCCAAAACTTTTTTGCTGTCGTCTCCTTCTTATCGTTTAAAACAAGTGGGAGGCCTTCAAGCAGTGACAGTAAGCTCCGGGGCAAATAAACAGATAGATGGAGAAACTCTGATGAAAGGCAATGGAAGAGAACAAACTACCAGACACAGATGAAAGAAAAGCATTGTCATGGGACCAACTAGGCATGCATGTCCAGCAGGCTTGGTGCTTCATGTGAGAAGATGATTGAGTACACAGTGATGCCCTCTGAAGAATAGCCATGCTCTGAGGGTAACAACACCAGCAATTAAACCAAATTCCGACAGTGCAGGTCACACTACATCCCTTTACTCACTATGCCCCAAAAATTTGGCCATATGGGGGCACAATAAACAATGTCATTTCAGGTATTTGTATGTACTATTAGACTCCAACAATTTTGAAAATTATTGGAACACTACATTTAAATAAAAACTGTAAAATAACAATATCAGCAACTGAGCCTTTTTTGAAACGTGTTATAATTTTGAATGCTAGAAAAAAATGTTTAAAGATATATGGCTTCAAACAAACTCTGACTATACACAAACCACTGTTAAAACCAGGGGTCTCTCTAGAGTTATGTAATCAATTAAAATTCACAACTTCTAAATTTGTTGTGGCATTTTAACGTTAATATTTAATGAAATTATATCTGATTGTAAATAGACACGTATCCCTCACAGAATCTCAACTTTTTTGGAAGTTTAGAAAAGGGGTTGCATATGAGATTTGGTGTCAAAGCTCTTACTCTCACTCTTCACAAAAACCCCCCCCCACAAAGCTCAGAACACCAGGGAGTGTGGAGTGATGATACAAATATCCCCCAAAGGATATATTCAGGTAAACGCTTTATGAACAGTGGCAGGGGCAACAGCAAAAAGTGACAGAAATTAAAAGAGTGAGCAAGTACGCAGCGATTATGAAAAAGGGTGTACTGAATATGCTGTATGAGTGTAGAGTTTGCAGCTAAAACTCTGATGATGAAGAACAAAATAGATAAAGAAATAATAAATAAAATATCAAGGACTGTACAACTCAATTTTAAATGTGATTAAATGTGTATCTTCCATGATCCTATGTCATCGTTAAAATGTAATTCTTTGCATGTGTAGTACTAAAGATAAATGTTACCCTTGCCTAAATTTGCAAAGTTCTATTCGTTCTATCTTCTTTACAACAAAAGCTGCTGCATATAAAAAAGAAAAGAAAACAGACTTTTTACCACAGCACCTCCTTCTGTAAACTCAACTGGCATCAACCAATGGGAAATCAATGCACTGACTGCTGCTGTGAGTGTCAATGAAATATTTGGAGGTGCAATCCAAAAAAATGCACCCATGTGGCTTCAGACTCTGACAAACAGAAGCAAATGAGGACAAGCACAACCACACTCATTCAAATAACCACACACACATACACAAGGACAATTAAATACGAAGTAAATCAACAGGGTGCTTTTTAGAAAAACTATTTCATTGCCAAGAAATGTAAGACCCATGAGATCGTTTTCTTCGTTACAGTTTCTTAGATTGTGTTTCTATATTAGGAAAAAAAAGAGAAGAAATAAATTTTATTTCAGGGATAAAACTAGACAGAAAAGTTTTAGGGTAAAAGTGTTTAATGGAAACCTGTTTTGCTTGACACTGTGAGGCTTTATTAACTGTCACATTAATGGTAGATGGAGCCGCATACTGTAACACAGCATCTAAAATATGACTCATATATTACTAAATACCATCTGGGTGTTTTTAACATAACCCCAACCATCTGTGTCAGCACACAAGTCCAAACAAGAAATTTGAGTTACAGAGGCAAATACAGTCAGGGCCATAAATATTTGGACAGTAATAAAATTTGTGTAATTTTGCCTCGGTGTACCAGAGTGAATTTGAAATGAGAAATAAAGATGCTATTAAAGTGAAGACTTTCAGCTTTATATCAAGGGGTGTAAGATTAACCCTGTGCTAACTGTCTAGGAATAAAAAGCCACAATCCCTCTATTTTTACAAAGTGCGTCATTTTTTTGACAAATTAATAGAATGTAAACTTAGAGAAAAATTTTAACACCTGGATGCAACCTGTGATGATGAAGAAAGAAAGAAAGAAAGAAAGAAAGAAAGAAAGAAAGAAAGAAAGAAAGAAAGAAAGAAAGAAAGAAAGAAGTCAATGACTTGAGCTAATTGATGTGAAATGCTGCAGTTCCTCCCTTGAGATATTTTGTGAAACTATTACATCTGCACCTTCAGCTGTTGCTTTTGAGTGGCTCTTTCTACCCTCAGTTTTGTCTTCAGTAAATGAAAAGAATGTTCTACTCAGCTGAGATCAGGTGACTAATGCAGCTATTTAGATTTTTTCTCTCTTTTAGGTACCCTTGGATGGTTTTGTGTCATTATCCATCTGCAGTCACATCATCAAGAAACACCAACGACCCAATTCTATCAGCATATATCCCATGCCAACCACCATCACATTTGACATGTGATGTGGTATGCTTTGGATATTGAACCCATACTTTCCTTCACCATATTACTTCTTTCACCATCATTCTGGTGTAAGTAAATCTGGGCTTCCTCTGGCTTGACTGTCTTGTACTGTTCTTCCTGAACTTGGCAGTCTAGAGCGTTCTCAGCCTTCCTAGATGTTGTGAATCTATATTTCTTCATTAAAAAAAGATATTTGTAATCTTCAATTTAAGTTACCAGGAAGTAGTGATTGCAAAATCGAAACATGGTAATGGTACATATGGAAACCTATGTGGAACTTTTGATTCAAAGCATTGTTCCACGGCCTGTATCAAGACAATGATGTCACATGACGGTTCCATATTGTGTTCCATTATGCCACCAACTGTTCTGAAACATTACCGTTGTATTGCCTCGCTTTGGAATTGAAATTCAGTAAAGCACAAGTGAAAACACAGTGATCTCGTTATCTTGTTTCCAAAATGAAATAATAAATTAAATACTACAATTACACAAAATGAAAATGCATATATACTTTATATGTAAATAATTATTTCTCATGTCCTTGCCTGATTGGCACCTGATTGACCACCCAACATGCGTAAAACATGTAAAAGCTCTTTTAAATTATTTGAGAATTCTCGCCTCATTTACCATAGTGTCTTGTACTGAGCGTGGTTTTGCATTTTGGAATTATACTGAAATAGATAGGGGTAGAAAGCGTTCTAGGTCAGCTGTCTGGGATCACTTCAAACTTCTCGAAGAAAAGAAGGTTAATGTATACATTGCATATAACATCTAGCATTTTGCAATAATACAAAAAAGTGGAGACACCTACGGAAGTTTCTTTCTCTCTTTATTTATGTTTCAGGACATCTTGCTAGCAATTTGAAAGGAGAGAAAAGGTGTGGCTGATGTTTTGCTCCGAGATGCTGTTTTCAAGTGCAACATCCAGTGTTTCTGAATGTCATTAAAAGTCCTTTAAATAATAATTCCTCTTTATTTTATATATATGGCGCTTTCCTTAAGTCCTAACACTAAAAAACTATGCAGTTAGCATGATCCATTAGCTACAATAGTAACATTTATTTAAGGCCAATTAAGGAATTATTCCTTAAATAAAATATTCACAACTATAAAAAAGAAGCTCCAAGTAATCTATTCTCTTCAAAAAGAGCTGCAGGCTTTTAAAGCATAATTTTAGTAATCACATGCAATACTCATGCAAAAGTCACTGGTGTCTACACTGTGAATAAATAGCTTGAAGTGAGACCAATTATATAAGTAGAGATTATGATAAAGCCTGGGTCACTGTCTGTGGTCCATTTTCCTCTCTGATTGTCTGCTGAGCTGCTGCCTTCTGTTGTCTCCTTCTTGCTCATGCTGTTCAGTTCTTAATTTAGCCTCTGCTGAGCCCACACAGATTACAATGGCCTGCAACAGGCCAAGGTGCACTTTGGTGTTCCACTCTACAAGCATGAAGTGGTAGAGGGACAGGGGGGTAAATCAAGATACATTCCTGGGTTGATAGATGCTGAATGGAACCGATAGAGAACATGGAACAAGGTCGGCATCCATTAGCCATGGCTTAAGAGTCACAGATGGAAGACTTCACAACAGAACAGTTAGCAAGAATGGCTTCTGCACATCTCTGCCTCGCATGTGCAAAAGGCACCAGTTTACCTGGCTCTGTGAATTGATGTGATTTATCTGAAGTACTTGTGATAATCTGTAATGAATATGCATACTATTACCTAGTCTAAGTAATTCTGAAAATAATGCAACATATTGTCGAGTTGGTGTAAACACACATTTTCAAAACACATTCTGCCATAAAGAAAGGATTAAATTTTATCTGATAAATTTATTTTTACTGCATTAAATAATTAAACCATTAAAAAGAAGCACAAAAACACCAACACCGTTGATAAAGTAACTAATAACTATTATTCAGTACATATGTCCATAATAATATTAATTTCCAACATCCATGAAAGCATGATTAAATTGAAGAACCAACATGGGACATTTATGCATACACACAAACTATATGGACAAAAGTATTGGGCCACCTATACATTTCACTTACAGGAGCTTTTAGATATTCTAATTGAAATCTACAGACATAAATATGGACTTGGTCCAACCCTGGCAGCTATAACAGCTTTCACTCTTCTAGGAAGGCTTTCTATAAGATTTTGGAGTGTGTCTGTATAAATTTTTGCTCATTCATTCAGAAGAAAATTTATGAGGTCAGACACTGATGCTGGACAAGAGGGCCTCTGTGCTAGTTCATACTAAAAGTGCCTGATGCAGTTGAGGTCAGCGCTCTGTGTGGGCCAGTCAAGTTCTTTCACACCAAACTCATTCAACCATGCCTTTATGTACCATGCTTTGAGCACTGGGAAACAGTAATGCTGGAACAGGAATGGACCACCACAAACCTGTTCCCACCAAGTTGGAAGAATAGAATTGTCCAAAATGTCTTGGTAAGCTTCAGTATTAAGACGTCCCTTCATTGGTGTCCAGGCCAACCCTAGAAAAACAGCTCCACAGTATTATCCCTCCTCCACCAATCTTCACAACTGGCAAAGTGCAGTCAAAAGTGTTACATTCTCCTGGCATTTGCCAAACCCAGACTCATCCATCAGACTTCCAGATAGAGAAGAGTGATTTGTCACACCACAGATCATGCTTCCTCTGCCCCAGATTCCAGTGGCAGTGTGCTTTACAATTCTCCATCCAAAGCTCAGCATTGTACTTGGTGATGTAAGGCTTGCATACAGCTGCTTGGCAATGGAAACCCATGCCATGATGCTCCCACCACACATTTTTCATGCTGATGCTAATGCCAGAGGAGGTTTGGAATACTGCAAATGTAGAGTCAGCAAAGCTTTGTTGACTTTTAACACTATGCACCTCTGCACTCAGCAACCCCACTCTGCACATTTATGTTCCACTTAGTATCTGAGTTTCTGTGGTTGCTAAATGCTTCCACTTTGCACTAATATCACTCGCAGCTGATCGCAGGATATCTAAGAGGGAAGAAATTTGACAAAGATACTTGTTGCAACAGTGGCATCCTATTAACAATGTATTTACAATAATATAGTGTATGTTAGACACACAGTCTAAATTAATAAATAAATACATAAAAAAGTCCTGATACTACAATACATTTTCCCATCATACAGAAAAAGCTTTTCCCACATGTCTGACTGAAGAGGAATTTCTGCACTGCCAAAACAATATATTGCCTAAGTGCTTCTTAGCTATAAAAGCCATGTCTCTCTGTCCTATTTCACTGTCCGCAGTCCTCCAGGATCTTAAACCTACACAGCAATGACGGTGTCAATGTCATGCTGTCACCTGAGTTGAGCCATTATTACACAGGCATTCTTAATAGCCCTATAGATTAAAGTCCAGAGGAACAAGACACCAACAGATTAAAAAAAAGAAAGATAGGAAAGAGGATGATGAATTGCCTCAGACTGCTAGGCAATCATGCATAAATTACTAGGATGTTATAAGGATGGTATAATAACCAGTGCTGTTTTAAGCGATCACTCACTCATGGGGGGGCTGTCTTGTAAGGAAGAGTGGGTGGATACATGGGGGAAAGAGATGGGAGGTGGGTAAAGAAAGGAGTGGGTCGCAGCTGTCTATTCAATCACATCACCGTCAAGGGTATCGCCCTGACACTGTCTCCCCTCTGTGCCCTGAGCATCCACACAAATCTCTTGATAGACAGATGCAGCGCTCAACCAGCACCCTCATCCCCCTGCCGGGACCCACAAGGTTCCCTGGGCATGTATCTGTGGCCCAGCAGGCTGGTGCTGGGAGGCCCAGCAACAACTGATTATTCAGGATCTAGACTAACAAGAATCTGCCATGTGGATCTCAAAACAACATGTTCTAGTTGTGAATACATCATGAAGCATGGGGGAACAGGCTGTCCTTTTTTCTCTCTAGATGTGGTACATTTCAGCTGCTGATCAGAAAAAAGCTTCAGGTGGAGGGATTCAACCCAAATCTTGACTGTAGCATCTGGGTCCCTACTGTACAGGATATACAGTGTCTAAAAGCTTTACAGTAGGGTAAAATTAAACACAAGTGCCTGATTCATTGTGAATTATGCCACAACATTAAAAATAAAGTAAAAATCCTTAGTTAATATTATTAAGAGTTCAGCACTAAAAATATCAACTAATTTGCTATATTGTATGTAATGAACAAGCAATCCCCACATAGACTTCACACAGTCTCAAATATTCCTAAATCGCAGTGGTGTACGAAGTATATAACCTCAGTTCCCCACATTTTGAACCCACAGAAAGGGCCAAAGAGGAAGCAGAAAATACCGTACATACTCCCACCAAAATCAAACAGTTTGGCATAAAATATTATGTTCATGTTAGGTTCTATTGTTCATAACAAGAAAAAAGGAGATTTTTTTAATGGGTACAGGTCATCTGCCAGTTGAATTCTAAGAACATGTGTCTAAACTCTTTCACTGGTTCTTGATTAACTGTTCATTTTGATACTTTACTTGTTTATTAAGGTCCCAGTCAGGTCTTAAAGGGGAGAATATAATTAACTCATTTGTGGTTGTAATCAAGTTTGTTTTCATGAGCACACACATTTTTAAACACTATATCATTAACAAGTCCATATAATTAGCTGCTTTGCAGATTTTTCTCTCTACTGCCAGTGGCTTGTGATCAATTAATGTATTGGATAAAGAGGATGAAGTGCCAACTCTTGCCAGTGTATGCTTCTCTTAAAGAGTAAGTTTCGTAGAAGATTTAATCAATTTCATTGATTTTAGAGGTTACATGAAGGATAAGTTTTATTATAGTTTTCTTTACTCTCCCATAATGTCTTCCCTGCCACATCAGTGCTACTGCCTGTGCCATTTGCAACAACACATATGGCAAGTGAGCTTAAAACAAGTTCAAACCACCCAGAGTCGATATTTCAGCACACAGGGAAAACTTCTCAGGCTGACAGTCCACCTTTGGGTCCACATATTATTTTCCCTACACCTCCTTCTTTATCATCATCACTTGATATGCTCCTTATTTAACATGTGATACTGCAGTCCCTGTTCCCTTAAATTCCTTTATCTCTCTCTCTCTGATTGCTTATACCCCAACTGGTATTGTAATGCTAACGCAGCAGGGAGCTGGGGAACAAAACAAACTTACGCCACTTAACTCAATATTGTTCACAATGGCAAATTAAGCAGAAATGGAGAAGTGGCTGCTAACCATCCCACCCAATCAAACACACACACACACACACACACACAGGGAGAGCATGAGTGTGTTTCTCCTCTGTGACTCATTAACAGATCTGATAATGAGCAGAGAATGTATGGAGAAAATTGTGAAAGGATACGCTGGTTAATATCTACATAGCACTTTGTCTCCATCAAATTCTAAACACGACAGCTCAGAATAGGAAAGGAGGATAAATAGTTCCACTTTTCCTCCCATTAATGTCTCTGTTCTTTTCATTCTCTTTAATATGCCCTGTGACCATGAGTTCAAAGCAGAAATTAAGAACACTTGTTTGTACAGATGATGGCTGTCCAGTAAAATGTAATGGACAGGAACAGCAGAACCTAAGCCTGTCTCCAAACAGAAGGTTTCAAAAAATAAAGAAAACAACAGAGTATGTGGGAACGCGATACAGGGTTGTTAAGCTGGGACAGCCAGGGCTTCAGGGTGCCATAAATAAAAACATTCACTGCTATCTTTTAAACACACCATACATATGGACACTCAAGCAGGTACTGAGAGTTCATCTGACACTGTCAAACTTCATGCCCATAAGCTTAAACTGTGGCCTAGAGTCCAGTTAAGCTTAGCTACATAGCTTAAGACAGTTAGCCAAGGTTTCTCTGGAAAGAGTTTCAAGTAAATCACACCAAAGGCATACCGCTACAATCTGGTGTGCAGAATGAAGAATCCTAATGATGGAGCCAGTTTTCAAATTATGGAAGGCCAAACTATTGCCACGTGCCAGATTGGCACCAAATACATGCAGGGACGCCATTGTTGCTCTCTGCAACATCATAGACGCTTTTGGCATGCACACAAAGCATGCAGCATGAAAAGGCATTTGACCTAAGAGGTTTAGATGTACCTCCCAAGTAGAATCAGTCAGTATCTAACACCTCAGGTATGACTAACATACAGTGCACTAAAGTACACATTCAGTGACCCATAGAGATGCAAACAGACAACAAAACGGATTTATATCTAATGTAAGCAGCAGTTCACTACTCTATCATTGACCTTGGAGAAAGGAGCTCATAAAGTGGGCTTCTGTACCCTTTCCTTTTCTCTATTTAATTTGGCCTATAAATAAATTTTCCTAAGGTGCTGTGTCTATAGATCTAAGAATAATGCAACACAAATATTCTTCTGGTCTAATCTGTAAGTTTTGGAGAAGCAGATATTACTTGGATTAAGAGAGCAAGAAATAAGAGGCAGGTTACAGAAAAAGCACAAGTTACAGAAGAAACAGAAGAAAACCAAAAACTGTGCCTTAAATGGGGCCCAGAAACAACTTTTCAGGAGACACAGTTTTAAGAAAAGGGAAACAGATGGCTCTTTCTTCCATCATCCTGACTGTACAGTCCCTGAATAATACTGCAAAGTGTGTGTTACTGATTTTTGAGTATTTAAAAAGTGCTTTTTTCAGTGTGGACAATGACAGACTAGTAATATCACTGCAATACATAAGAAGAGAAAAAATATCATGTTTTCATTATTCAGCTTCAAGTAGTAAAACTGGAGAAAGAGCTTTGCAAGGCAGGCAACAAGTTAACCTTTTTCTTTTTCTTTTAACAGATGGTAGTTAATTCCTTAACTTGCTTGTTGTAGTCCAGCGCAGTCTTGCCTTCTTCTGGCTTTCTCCACTTGCATTTTAACTCTGTTGCTTATAGGTAAAATGCAGGTGAGAGACTGACATGTATCACTTTGTTGTCTTGGCCCAAAAAATGGAGAACAAAAAGCCTCTCCTCACCCAGAATGACATGCAATAAAAGCAAAAATATTTGAGAGAAGATGAAAGAGCAGGGGAGAGAGACTGCTGTTTCTAAACTGTGGGCTTTTTAACAGAAAGAGACAGTGTAAAAAAACACACAGACCACTCAAATATACTCACCCACAAATGGTTAGATAACACACATATTCATCTGACAAGTTTATTTGTTCCTGAATATTTTGGATGAAAGTGTGGCTCTGACATCAGTGCAACTGTAGCAGTTAACATAGCCAGACAAGCCATTTTGCCTGTCCATTCTGCATGCCAACTAATAGACTGAATCTCTTGCATTTGGTGCATGGTAGAATGGAAAGAGGGAAAGAAAGAAAAACAAAACCGATTGATATAAATGATCTGCCGGCCAAGAGAGGCCCCCAGGCAGGGGCGAGCGAAGGTCCGCTCGATATCAATTGATTGTGGGAGGCCCAGGCATTCGTCTTAATTCTGACTAATTAGGGCAGTGGCTGACGAGGAGGGGGTTAGAGGGACAAGTTGTTGGTGTGTGTGTGCATGTGTGCCTGTGCGTCAATGGGACCTCCCAGATTACAAAATCAAGCCCCAATGTTTACAAAGTGTGGAACAAGTGGAGGATTAAGGAAATCAGTTTAGGAAACAACAACCGTCACCACATTAGTGTTGCTGCCAAAATAATTCCCCTGTCTTCAGTGGGTTGCCTGATAGGCAGGATGGGAGTAATCCTTCTCTCACTTTTTTTTATCTTGTTTGTGTGAGAACTGCTGATTATCTTTTGTGAGCACAAGTCTGGCCTTCAGTAGCCAAGAGGCAGCAGAACAGAGCTGCTTTTCCATCCTCACTCATTCCACAGATAGACATCAAAGCTTGTTAACTAGCAGGAAAGAAAAGTTAGGTTTGATCACCAGAACAATTGAGAAAAAGCATGACTTGAGTGTACGGTCCTAAATGTGAAAAATCATGGTAAGTAAGCTCCAGGTACAAAGGTGAAAGAGAAAAAACTGTGGATACTTGCAGCAAATTAATTTAGTGTGCAATTCTATAGTAGTGCATCATGTTGGAAACCTGAAAATAAAAAAATCTAGACCGGAAGATTTCTCAGATTTTAGAGCAAAGCCCTTTTAAAAGATCACAGCATTTGGGAGCAGACACAGAGCAGGTACTGAGCTGCTGAAAGCCGAGCTTAGACTCTGATTTCTATCTGTCATTCCCTGAAGATGTTAGCAGTGTAAAGTGGAAGGTGGCAGGAGGGAGGTATCACTGTAAACTTGGGGCAGCAGCAGGGACAATTCTACCTGACTGGAGATCGCTATCTGAGGACAGAAACACACACAGGCATTCATGTAAAAGTGCATAGTCTCACTTCAAGCAGTAAAAGTGACAAAATATCAGTGAGTAAAAGTGACAGACAGGCAGCATATCTATATCAGACAAGAGTCCATTGTTGAAGAGAAACAAAAAAAAAAAAACTCAGACAGAAGGGGTTGACCTGTGCCCTTTGTCACTCACTCTCATAGGCTTGGAGAGACTGACAGATACACTTCAATATCAGCTACTCACTCTTGTTCTTTGACACATAAACTTCCCTGCCCTTTCCACCTCTGGCACCCTGTTCCCTGCCAGCTATTCATATTCCTTCCCGCCTCGGCTGCGCTAGCAGCCCCTGTGGGCAACGCTCTATCAGAGTTCGTGAACAGAAGCACACACATTAAGGGTGTGTGTTTGGATATCCTCACCCAGACTATAAATAACTCATCAGCTCCAGATGTGGTGTCATTCTATTCACATCAAATTAACCAATCAGGATGGACATGTCCCCTTAAATCTCTGCTCATCAGCTCAAGTGTGATGTCCTAATGAGCACCTGGCCGTCGATACCAGTCCACATAACAATGGGCCCTGGGGGGGACAATTAGGGAGAACAGAAGATGTTTTCCTTGATAAATGTTGTCACTGCTAGTATTGGTACTAATAAGCTATAATTTGTAGAGTTGTAGACTCTGATGACACACACTATAACAGCATAACTGAAGACAGATGGGTGAGCCCTACAAGCCTTTACATTAAAGTGACACAAATGCTTTCATTAACTCAGAGAGGTGGGAGTTACAAATATGCATGGATGTCTACGAGATTAGGGCTGCATGGGTAACATACTGAAAATTTGCAAATATGCTGTAGAGAGCAGAGAGAGAAAAACAAACATCATCTTCTAGTCTTGTCTTGAGTTTTGTGATCATTACAGCCTCAATTCTGCTAAATTTACATTTGGAGCCATATTTCTTTCTACACATGTTGGAGTCATTTTGAAAACTTTGGTGGTAATCAAAGAGAATCATTTGTTTAAAGGAATCACACAAAATCATAGCACATTTATGAGTTTAGGAAAAGTGTAGGGTAAATTAAAGTTATTAGGTTAGGGATGGGTCAGTTAAGCTTCTTATGAATGTACTGTGCTTATAGTGATGCTCTGCCTGTTATACCTACAACAGTTAGTCTTTTGATGGCTGATTTTATTTGACTTGAACTTAACTATTTTATATAGAAGAGCAGTGATTTGTGAGCAGTGCTCTAAGTACAATTTGACAAGATTGAGTAAAAACGTGATTTTTCAGTATAATCATTTAATCCATACTAAAAAAAATCTTTGCAATGATCAGTCAAAATCCCGAAGACATTCATTTCACAAAAAATTGACAGAGCAACTGAAATTATCACATAAAACAAATGTATTGCACTTTCTTTGGATAAATGACTTCAATGATTAATCTATTAAACTGCCACTGGAAATTTTCTGCTAATTGGAATATTGATTAACCAGCTAATCGTTTCAGCACTGCATGATGGCTACTGATGGCTAGAGAAAAACTCTGATGGATTTTCTATTCAACATGCATGAGTGTGAGTTAAGCTCTCTCCCATCAGAACAAAAAAGCTCTTCTTGCTGGCTCTAAGCAGAGAGACCAGATGAAGACTGGGAGGCCAGAGAGACTGATCATCATAAAGACACTGTGAGAACACAGGTGGCATGAGACTGCACCGCGCTGTCTGATGTGTGGGTGAGTGACGGCTACCAGTAGAGCAGGGTTTACTCAGCCCATCAGCAGACGCGACACAAACGGCAATCTGCAGCACTCACCTAAATTCACCATGAGCAACTGAGCATAAGCCTCGTCGGACTGTTCTTCATCTCTGGCTAACTTTTAGTTCCCCTCTGTGGCACCAGAGGAGTGACAGGAAGATGCGTATTCTTGTCAGCGTGGCAAAGTGCTGTTAGCACAAAATGTCACGTGCTGATTCACTTGAATCAATATTTACCCTGGTGTGAGAAGCCTTGTTAGGTAGTTATCTGACAGCAATTTTCAAATGTGGTATAGGCAGGGAGAAAATGCATGGATTTTCCCTTGAATTATCAGCGTATTTGGGAAAACATAACAAATAAATCATTTTAAAAATGATGTGACTCATGTGTTACAGTGGATAATATGTGATGACTTGAGGATTGTCCTGCTTTCAGGATGCTTACAACACAGTCACCATTTAATGCATTAATTTACAAAGAGCTTTAAAACCAGCCTAAGTACAGCTAAATCTACTGTATCCATTTACTTTTCATATCAACTCTGCAACGCCAACAAAATCTATCCTTTATGCACCATACCGACCTAAGTCTTCAATTTAATTCCCCATCTGTGGCCAGCTTGAAATATTATCCAAGAAATGAGATCCGTGACCCTGAATACAGAGTGTGAAGCGGCATAGGGAGTGGGATGGAGACATGGCCTTATTCTGTGGCTAAGAGGTATGCCTTACTGTGGAGAGGAGCCCTGGATCTCGTCCCCAAGTGGCATGGCTAAATATTTGCCCTCCTCCACTTGGCTGTCTAGACACATCCACTCAGCCCCCTTCCCATCACTCCTGTGTTCTGCTCAGAAGCGGCAAGCACTGGCACGGTCAGCCAGGCAGGTCGCCAGACCTACGACAAAAGTTTCTCCTCACTGCCAGAGGTCATGCAAGTTCACCAGCCTGAAAGGATGGGCTTCGCATTTTTAAAACCTCTGGGCCATCATTTGGGGAGTCACATGCACACCAAGCCAGGAACAGAAGAAAAAAAACAGTCAAATGGTCTTTGTGCCTCCCAATGATTTGGAGAAAGGAAACCTCAGAACTCGACGAGCGGTCTCTGCAGACCTCTGAGATAGTGTTCCATATTCATTACCTTTTTTCCACGCTTACATGGTGGGGTTTTAATTGCCCACAATTCAAACTAAAAAGCAAGATGAGCAGAGTGAAAGCGCCATGCCTCTAGAGGGAGAGATGTGGGAAGTCCACCACCACCACACTCCTGATAGGCGCATAACTACTAATAAGAGCCCTCATTACACATAACCAGATTATTCCCTCAGCTATTATTCCAAGTTAATTTTTCTTCTCCAAAGACACTCATAGTCACTGGGCTCCTACAAATGATGAACCAGTATGCACTGCTGCTATGCAGCATATGAATTCCAAGAGGCCCTAAAGATCATTAAACAAGTCAAACAGAACATCTTTAATTTAATGACTTATTCCATTAGAGGTAAGAACACAGCTCAGTCAAAAAGCTGGTAACTTTATATTGCATACTCAAACATAGCAACTTTAGCTTAAACTTGTTAATTAAAATGACTTCCCACTATTCCCAAATGTAGGGCGGTGGAAAGTATTTTAGTGCATTTACAATACTGGATTAAAGTATTTATTTTAGGTACTTGTACTTTACATAAATGACACTTTATGTAACTGTATACACCTATTCCAACACATTATAAAGGTGAATATTAAGCTTTTTAATCTGCTTTTATTTTCATGCTACAGTAGTTAGTTTACCTAAATGGTGAAATACAGAGGCCTCATAATGGGATTCGACAATTTACAAAAAGCATCAATTTCATCAGATTTCCTTGAGTATCTGATGAGCATGCCCAAACAGAATCTGCATATTTTTTCACAGTTTTCTGCCATAATCCAGGGGGAAATTTTGCAGAGTGCTTTTCGTTTGTTAAAAAAAATCATAATCATTGTTTCCTGAGAAAATATGTTGATTTATTCAAAACAATAAATCAACCTACATTTTCTCAACATTACAACAAGCTGAAATAAATATCACTTTCTTCAGGCATTTGATTTGAACACTTTTAATTTCCTCATGTAGATTTCAGGACATTTTCAGAAAGCCTTTTCACACTGATCAAAGTCACAGCAACATACACCAGCAACACAGAGGAGGAAATGGCAAACAGTTGTCTAGCAGCACTCACCTCTTTAAATGTTGAGTAAAATCTGCAGAAAATCTGCAGAATTCTGCACGCAGATTTTGTGTGGGTCTGCTGATGAGACATTTTTGTTCATGTCACATAGTTTTGTTTTAAAAAAGCCTAAAGTAAAGCAATGTTATCTGGTATTCCCTGTATTTCACAAAATTACAAATAATTTAAATATTAGAAACATATTTGCATTGCTGTACTTTCAAATTACATTAATAACTATCTAAGATCTATTTGCTTACTCCTTGGTGGCTGGGTACTACTACACTTAATCACATGTAAAACCCCACATGTGCACTGGTGTATCACTAGTAAAGTATTAGCAGTCTATTCTGAAGTGGTAAGTTGGTTATTCCTAATTAATTGCTAACAAGTAATAGTTTTAGGTATTTTTTAATCCAAAATGCCCACCATGTCTCTTCTTCTCTTGTTTTTATTTTTTGTGTTACTTAACAGTCATCCAGATATCTTCAGTTTTATAGACTGTGTCCAAAACAAGACATTAACTTTACACATGATAAAATTCAGGCAGGTGGCTTCATGACATTTTTCTGGCATTTATTTACCAAAATAATTTATCAGTTAATGAAGAAAATAATCTGCAGCTGGGCTAATAAACACACAATGCCATTAACAAATATGCTTCAATTTGTAGCTCTAGTAAACATTCTAGTGGGGAGGAAACAAAGGGAGGCAGTGTATTAACACTATATTTTGGCAAAACTATGACTCTTTTGAAGACATATGGGATAGAAGTGTCTGCTAGTGATTACTATGGAAATAGTGTCAGAAGATTTGATAGCTCATGATCCCTTTTTCCTCTGGGAAAAAATAACTTCTGAACATTGTAAACGACATGAATTCAAGCTGAGCACATGCAGCTGTTGTTCTCTGTAGGAGGACAGAAATATTTTTAATGACCACCATTTAAAGGAATAGTTCAACATTTTAGAAATAGACTTACTTCGGGACAGTGTTAGACAAGGAGACCTCTCATACTATTGTGGCACATTAAAAAAAGAAGCAACATTAAAATGCAAACTGTAACTTTTACACTATAGTTTTAAACTCTGCAGGTTGGCAGAGTTTAAACAGACAGACTGTGTTATACATGTGAAGCTAATCAGCTGTTGTTGAGGCCTTATACTTACTGTAAAGACTTAACAGGGGGTATATATAACTTATCTCCCTGCCAAAGACTGAACATTTTTTTACTTCAAAAATGTCAAAATATTACATAAAGAAACAGGGATACCAAGTAAAAAGATATTGAAGCTAAAAGTAAGTACCTTTCAAGAATGAAATCAAAGTCAGATCTGATGTTCTTGAAAAAAATTGGAATCAGCAGTGTTAATAACAACACTGATGGACGGACAACAGAGATGTTTTCAAGGCATTACTGCTTACTGGTTGCTATAATACTATCATTGTCTCCTTCACTTATCTAACTACTTCTCTACCAATCTCTAAAAAACTCAGAAGTTTACATGGTCTGTCACTTTGTGGCTGAGTTGCCTTGGTTAAGAAACATTTCACATTTTGCAATAATACCACCTTCAGTTGATCACGTAATATCAAGGAGGGAAGAAATTTCACCAAATTATGTGTTGCAATGGCTTCCTATTACAGTACCACTTGACAAAGGCAAAGGAAAAGGCTTACAGAGAGTTAGATAAAAGTCTGGACACCAAGGAAGGAGAGAAGGACTTGTATCGATTGACTAGACAGAGAGACAGAGCTGGAAAGGACGTGCAGCAGATTGGAGTGATTAAGCATAGAGATGGAAATATACAAACAAGTGAAGAGAGTGTGTTGACAAGATGGAATGAGTACTTTGAGAAGGTGATGAATGAGGAAAATGAAAGAGAGAGGACAGATTTTTTTTTTGGGCCAAGATGGCGGCGCGATGGTAGCACGCAGCCACTCCAGAACCAAGGTGGTGCTTGTTCCTCTGTGATTGTCCATGTTCTGACCAGGTATTCAGGTGTTCGGATGTTGTGGACACCAGGACAGTGGTGTTCATGTTCGAAAGTCGGAGGTTCGAGGACGACCAGACGCCGTTGTAGCTCCGTCCACGGACGAGGCTAACTGGTGATCCGGCGGCGTTGTTTTTTTCATGACCTGCCCGGCAGCGTACGGGAGCAAAAGTTTTTGGTTTCCGGGGGGAGTATCGTTGCAAGGCTGATGCTGTGGATGGACGGTTTCTGGGAACTCCGATCTCGGCTTGTTGTGTGGACCGGGACTTCAGTCCTCGGCGTCGCCTGATGCCGGTGGCTGGGGAAGAGGACATTGCGGACGGGGTGTTGTGCTGGGCCGGAGGTGGGCCCTGGCCAGCACCACCCTTGTATAGGGCACTGGGTCCTGGGGGAACGCTATATCATCTCACTGTGTATTTTATATGTAGTTGAAATGACAATAAAGTAATCTAATCTAATCTAATCTAAGATGGAGGAAAAATAGTGAATCAGTAAGTGCAGAGAATTAATAAAGAGGAAGTGAGGGCAGCTATGAAAATCATGAAGAATGGAAATGTGGTTGGGCCAGATGACATACCTGTGGAGGTACGGAAATATCTAAGAGAGAGGGGAGTGGACTTTTTAACCAGATTCTTTAACACAATCTTGAAGAGCGAGAGGATGCCTGATGAATGAAGATGATGTGCACTGATACCAAGCTTTAAGAATAATGGTGATGTGCAGAGCTCCAGTAACTACAGAGGAATCAAGTTGATCAGTCATACCATGAAGATATGTTAAAGAGTTTTTGAAGCTAGGTTAAGAAGAGAGGTGACGATCTGTGAGCATCTGTATGGCTTCATGCTGAGAAAGAGTACTACAGATGTCATGTCTGCTTTGAGAGTGTTGATGAAGAAGCATAGAGAAGGCCAGAAGGAGTTGCACTGCATCTTTGTGGATCTTGAGAAAGCATAAGAGAGGAACTGTGGTATTGCATGAGGAAGTCAGGAGCGGAAGAGAAGTATGTAAGGATGGTGCAGGGCATGTATGAGGATAACGAGACAATGGTAAAGTGTGAGGTAGAAGTGACAGATGAGTTCAAGGGGGTGGGGGTGGGATTACATCAAGGATCAGCTCTGTGCCCCTCCTTGTTTGCGATGGTGATGGAAAGGTTGATAAATGATGTCAGGCAGGAGTTTCCGTGGACTATAATGTTTGCAGACAACATTGTGATCTGTAGTAAGAGAAGGGAACAGGTGGAAGAGAGCCTGGAGAGGTGGAGGTATGCACTGGAGAGAAGAGGAATGAAAGTCAGTAGCAGCAAGATGGAACACATGCTTGCAAATGAGAGGGAGGCAGGCGGAATGGTCAAAATGCAAGGAGTAGAGGTAGTAAAGGTGGATGAGTTTAAATACCTGGGGTCAACCATCCAAGCAACGAATAGAGCACAAGAGAGGTGAAGAAGAGAGTACAGATAGGGTGGAGTGGGTGGAGACGAATGTCAGGCTGCTTTGTGTTTACAAGAGAGGTTTACAAGACAGTAGTGAGGCCTGCTATGATGTATGGTTTGGAGACGGTGGCACTGATAAAAAGACAGGAGGTGGAGCTGGAGGTAGCAGAGTTGAAGATGTTGAGATTTTCACTGGGAGTGATCAGGATGGACGAGATTAGAAATGAGTATTTCAGAGGGACAGTTCAGGTTAAGTGGATTGAAGACAAAGTCAGAGAGGCAAGGTTGAGATGGTTTGGACATGTACAGAGAAGAGACGGGGGATACATTGTACAAAAGATGTTGAAGATGGAGGAAAAGAGGAAAACCACGTAGAAAGCTCATGGATGTAGTGAACGAGGACATGAAGAAGATGTGACAGAAGAGGATGCAAGAGATGGAGGCAGATGATCCGCTGTAGTGATTCCTAACAGGAGGAAAAGCTCAAATTTAGTGAGCTCTTTAGAAAAGTTTTCTTAGATTTTATACACCTGTGGAAATGGAACAGAATGAAACACCTAAACTCAATGATTGAGAGGTGCTGTCTAATACCTTTGTCCACATAGAGTATTAAACAGAACCAGTGTCTTGCCTTGCTCTGGTGTCCATCCAACCCTCACTGCTTACATGTTAGATCATTGATGTACTGTGCACTCTAAAATTAGGCAAATAAATCACTTACTTCAACAGTACTATATTTACCAAATGAAATATTGCATTGCTGTAACATTTCTATTAAATTCCTATCACATCCACAATGTAACAGTAAGCTGTTATGGCATGTACATTTGAATTGAGCACTCTGCACTACCATAGTCCTATCAAAGAAATAATCTAAATTTGATTTAAGAGCCTCATTCAACAGAATTATTAACATCTTAAACTTTCAGTATTGCTACATGTTGAGTTACAATGTGATGATAAAGCAAACTGCTATAGAAGATGAGGAAACATGCCTGTTACACATGCTGTTTTTCATTGCGCTGCACTGCCTGGTTGTTCTAGGCTCTGGTTATATTCTGTCACATTAACGCTGGGATAGAGGATATGTTGACAGAGAGAGGACATTGCACATTGAGACTGTAGGGCTTTTCTAAGGCTGGTGGCATTGCGACACAAAGACAAGTGTGCATTTCTGTGTGTGTGTATGTGTGTACAGAAGTAGAGGATTGCCTGTGGAGCAGAGCATGTGGATGCCCACCCACTCAGCAGCCTCGCGGCCCTCGTCATTTCGCATCAATCTACAGCCCCTCAATATAAATAGGACAGGCGTCCTAAAGCTACGCAGTACTATGAGAGGCAATGGCATTATGCATCGACCCTGGGCCCCTCAGTTTGAAATATGACTACCCCAGCCAGTTTTAATGGCAGTTTCCCTCTCACTTACACACCACTCTGTTAATAGGGAACTATTTTTGGCAGTTAGAATACATGTAATTGATATACTTTACTGCTTTGGTAATGGTTACAATCATTCAAGACAAGTAACTGCTAAAGGACATCAGTGTACAATCTTATGAAAAAGAAAGTTTTCACAGGACTCTATGCAGTCATGTGAAAAACTAAGTACACCCCATGAATCAATAGGTTGTAGAACCACCTTCAGCAGCAATACTTTGAAGTAATAGTTTTCTGTATGACTTTATCAGACTTTCACATCGCTGTGGAGCAATTTTGAACCACGCTTCTTTACAACGTTGCTTTAGTTAACTGAGGCTGAAATTTATGGGCATTTGTGTGTGCACAGCTCTCAAAATCCAGATCTTAAATTGGGTTGAGGTCTGGACTTTGACTCAGCTATTGCACCTCTAAGATTCTTCTCTTTTTCAGATTCTGGTGTAGATTTGCAGGTGTGCTTGGGATCATTGTCCTGTTACATGACCCAGTTTCAGCCAAGCTTTAGCTGTCAGACAGATGGCCTCACATCTGACTCTAGAGTACTTTGGTATGCAGAGGAATTAATGGTCAACTCAATGACTGCAAGGTATCCAGGTCCTGTGGCTGCAAAACAAACCCAAATCATTACCCCTTCACCACCATGTTTGAAAGTTGGTGTGAGGTGTTTGTGCCAGCACGCGGTGTTTGGTTTTCACCAAATGTGGTGCTGTGCATTATGGCCAAACATATCCACTCTGGTCATAAGGACATTTTTCCAGAAGCTTTGTGGTTTGTTCAGATGTGACTTTGCAAACCTAAGCTGTGCTGCCATGTTCTTTTTAGAGAGAAGAGGTCTTCTCCTGACAACCCTTCCAAACAAGCAATTCATGTTCAGGCTTTTTCTAATTGTACTGTCACGAACTTTAATATTTAACAGGCTAACTGAGGCCTGTGGAATGTGAGATGTAGCTGTATTTCTCTGAGCATTGCATGGTCTGACCTTGGAGTGAATTTGCTGGGATATTCACTCCTGGGAAAATTGTGGCATTGTGTTCATGCACATCTGAATGCTCTAGAACAGCAAAATGCCAAAACTTCTGCTTTTATAGAGGTGGTCACACTAGCTGATCATTACCAAATCAAGTGCTTTTGATTTGAGGGGTCTTCCTGCTACTTACCCTCTTAATTCCCATGGAAAGAGTGAGGGTGTATTTAATTTCACAGGACTGCACAGAATCCTGTCAAAACTTCCTTTTTCACACGACTGTAACTGCAACATCTAACTTTATTTTAATTTTAGATTTAAAAATCTCAATTCTAAAAGGTTTCTCAAATATTACTTCTTTGTCTGTTACTTGTGTAGATTGCTGAGACTTTCAAACAGTTTGAACAATTTGTTTCTATCAACAAATTCTAAGTGATGAATGTTACCTTAACAAATGAACCTACAATTTCTGTCAAGTCATGGTTAGAATGAATAGATAATTTGAAGATACACATTTTTGCTTCTTTTGGCCTCAACCTCAAATGTATGTAAAGCATATTAGCCCAAAAGAGCAAAATTAAGATGTACTGAGCGTGATGTGCCAGACACCTTGGGCTAAGGTGTCTGATTAACCTTAGCCCAAATTTTACCAATAACAGTATATGAAATTGATCACATATATGAGCCAATATAAGCCAACAGCCTGTAAGGAACTGAAGGTGGTACACTAAAATAGAGAGTAAAGTTCCCCATGGCAGCTTCCCTGTGGCGTCACAGAAGCTTCACACTTCATTACTGCAAGGCCAGCGATGTGTGAAACTATTATGTAGGAGCAGTGGGAAGAGGAATGTGTGTTTGTGTAAATGTGTGTGTGCATGTGTGTTAGAGGTAACAACTAGGAGATATAGGGTAGCAAATAACCACCCTTCCACAAAGCGCTTTCTAGAAGCAGGATCAAGCCAGTCACTTGAAAACACTGTTTAGTATATTCAAACAGCTGGAAGGTGTTGTCTGTTGTCTCAGTGTCAGATGACAGGGGAGGAACAAACATCAGGCAGGGCATTTTCTTGCTTCACTCACAACTATATTTTAGCAAGCAACTCTTATACTCATGCATACAGTAATCTGAGATGAATCACATATTAAATAAGGTTCAAACGACTGTCATGCAGCTAAACGCAACTACATTTCACTGTCTCCAGCATAAAGGAGGAATAAACAAATCTGTCTTCTACTTCCACCCAGTGGCCAAAAACAGAATGTCACACATGCCAGTTGTAATCATAAAACATCTGCATCATGCATTGGTGATTCTATTTATATAAGCACTGATGCCGACATTACAAAAATGTAGTAATAAATAACAAAAAAATGTTCATACCTTTAAGCAACATGCAAAAATAACTTGATAGGTTACTGGTCTCAGTGATTTTCACTTAACCTCACTGCTACTGAGGCAAGGGCAACGGTGTTCTCAAAGGTTTACAATCACACAAATTAATCTTCAAACATGACTCTCTCCAATTTAGGTGGTGGAAGCAAATAGTTTTTAGTATTTTTGGTATGTTGTGATTATGACTGTGTTCTGCCAAGAGCTGTTTGAATGCCAGCTGCCCACTGAGTTTAAAAAGAATAGCTCATTATTTGGAAATCAGCATTTCAATTAGACTAGTACTGGCACACCTAGTGCTCAAAGCACGATTCAGTGCATAAGTACTCGTGTAAACTATGGGGCAATCAAACATTCATTTTCAATAAAAACTTTATTTGTGGCGGTATCCCAGGGCACTTAACCGACTGCCAATGCTGGGCACTTACCACAGATTAAAATTTTGGCTGTTAAATCAATTTAACAAGCAGTGAGATAAAGTTATCAAAGTCTTTTTTTAGTCAAATGGACAGTTCACAAGACCTGTGTTCACAGACTACAAGCTGTAAATTTGCTTTATTGGTGGAGCTCCTGAAATATAGCTTCTTTTTACTCTAAGGGGCAAAGTAAAGGGACCCTTCCTGGCTAATTTAGTAAGGTAACACTCTGTAAGCTGCCTATATGGATAGGACCGGCGGGAATGCAACAGTACATCTACTCAAGCACTTTACTGAAGTACAGGTTTAATGTATTTGTACTTTTCTATGTTATACAACTTTCTGCTTATAATATCTAGATTCTGGATGCAAATATTGTACTTACACAGCAATGTATAGGTAAAGCTCAAACAAAGTCATATACACATCAATGAATCAGTAATTATGATCCAGTAATATAATGTTTATGATTCTGAAAGCATCATTCTACATAATGATTATGTTTACTTTGGTAGTTTGAATATATGCTGATTACATAACTGCACATAACATGTAATAAACCTATAACAAGGCACAGGGCTGCGTATGAGCCTGAAAATCATAACTAATGTTTTCCTGTTCTGATTTTTTACACTGATTTTATTTTGATTAGATTTTCTGATTTCCTTTGGGCCCCCTGCCTGTGCCACCCCCACTTCTTTAAAAAAAAAAAATCCTGGAAACACTGCAGGGTGAGAAACTGAATAAGTTTTTAAAACATGAATTCATGTTGAGACAATGTTATGAGTAAAAGCAAATATTTTTATGAATGCATAAACGTTGCTTATGTTTGTATTAAAAAAAAAATTAATGTGCTTACAGTTAGCCATACTGTTTATTTTGCTTACAAAGCATCTATGAGGGATGAATGGGACTTTTTTTAAGTTCATATAGTGAACCAATCAGCTCATAAGCTTGTATATTAACTAGAGATAAAATATTCAGTTGATTCAGTTACCTGGGGCAGGCTGTTTCTTGTTTTAATTTTTGTTTGGTTTTTTTTTTACAAAGGACAATTAGGGCCAAATTTATTTATTTGCAAATAAATAAATAGAATGATTTTTTAATGTTTTGCATTTTGAAAATAAAGTCACACTTTTCAAAATAAAGTCAAAATACTGTTTACAGAAAAAAGTTGAGACATTGACGGCTTAGACTGCAGGAATCCATGCCCCATAAGGCATTAGGACCACTGTGTAGCAATGCCTGCATCTGAATGAGCATGTCTGAGTTTCACACCTTCAGCATCAAGCAACTTAATCAGCTCTTAATGTGTCTTGTGATACAACATAAGCTCTCTGTATTGCGCAAAGATGTACCATCAATATCCTTGAATTTGCCCATTACAGGTTATTTCATTTTGCTCAAAAGCAGCCAACTCTTCCAAATTTGTGTGGGTTTTTCTTCTAAGCTGACACAATTTTCTGCACCATCTCTTCAAAGTCCTAATACTTATAACCACAGTCCAGCAGCCTAGCACTAATGACAGCAACTTAATGAGAAATGTTAGCTTTGCTCTTCACATTATGACTTTTTTCTCAAAATTTTGACTTTTGTCTCAAAATTTGTCAAAAAGCAAAACATTGGGGAAAAAAATCCTTCTTTTTTATTTTAATGTGTCTCTACTACTATTATCCTTTAAATTAAGGGTAATGAACTAACTAACTAACTAAATAAATGGGTACATTTAAGAGAAACAAATCTGAAATTATGAGATTAAAGTAGTACATTTATGATAAAAACGTGAGAACTTTGCAAGAAAAACTTGCAAACATAGGGGGAAACTGGCAAATTTGTAAGAAAAATCTTGAGAATTTGCCAGAAAATGAATCACATCCTTCACTCTCCAAGGAAAACACACAGCACAAACACTGCCTGTACACTGGGAATAGTATATGCGGGTGCAGATGTTTATAAAGTTATTCTGGGCTAACATCACCAGTATGCCCTTGTTGCTAAATCCAGATGAGAAGTATAATTTAATAAGGCCATCCAAAGCTGGCATCACGCACTGCAAAGTGATGAGCTTCCTTGGTGAAAAAACACTATTTTCTGAGGGTTTTTTTCTGGCAAATTTGCCACTTTTTTCCCTCAGAAATTTACCTCCGCACCTGCTTTGTTACCCAGTGGCCCTAATACACAATATTCCTTTGTCAGACAACGTTGTGAGTACAGGGAAGCATGTTTCTGAATGCATCAAAATTGCTTATGTTTGCACTAAAGAACAAATAAATAAATAAACACACTTACCGTTAGCCTCGCTGTTCTTACAAAGATTAATGGGACTTTTTAAATTCATACAGTCAACCAATCAGGTAATAAACTTCTATATTAACTTGCTCCAAAATACTCAGTTGATTCGGTTACCCGGGCCGGGCTGGTTTTTTCTTTTCTTTTTTTTTTGCACTGGCAGTCAGAAAGGACAGCCTCGCGGCACCGCAAGACCCGAAAGGGCCAAGATGGCTGCGCCCTTGGTAGACGCCGGGGAGTTTGAAAGCTGGCTGAATGATCAGCTGGACTCGTTGGAAGTGGACCGTGAGGTGTACGGGGCCTACATTCTAGGGATTCTACAAGAGGAGGAGAGCGACGAGGAGAAACAAGATGCGCTTCAAGGAATTTTATCCGCATTTCTGGTGAATATGTGGAGCGGCGTGTTCCGCTCTCACTGTGAGGCTATCTGTCCGTCCGTCTGCCCCCCCCCCCCCCCCTCGCTCCTTTCCTCCCCCCCTCCCCCCCCCTCTCCCCCCCCCCCCCCCCC